>VZRZ01002767.1:114547-191184 GCA_013398175.1 Climacteris rufus | reverse complement strand
TCTTTTTTTTTTTTCTTTTTTTTTTTTTTTATTTTTTTAAGTAGAGAATACCATTTCGGTGTAAGGAAGGCAAATTTTTTACTGTAAATGAAGTAGCTTATTTTGCATGTACAGCTAGATCCTCCAGTGTGTTGCAATTTCCCTTAATAAACCAAATGCTAACCTGTAAGTCACAAATGATAAAAACAGGTGAGAATTTTTCTCTCTTCAGCTATGCCCCAATATTAGGTCCCCTGTTTCTGATAGAGGATTGAACCTTTGGAGAGAGGAGAGCTCATTAATATGTTGCTGAGAACTTTTCAAAAACTCTGTTGTCACTTTTCTGGCCTCATGATCTGCTGGGGTGTATTTGTGTGGCAGTCAATATGTTTGGTGGGGAGGATTACCAATGTAAAGCTGACACTTAACGATTGGGTAGGGTTTGCTTGTGCTTCCAGCATCTGGACTGTGAGCAGAAATGATGTGCCACTGCACCCAAAAAAATCACTTGAGGTTGCTTAATAGCATAGGCTTTTTTTTCAGAATGGCATTACACATATTCAAATACATCTTCTGTGATGAAAGCCTGATTTTCTGTCTGTGTTTCAGAGACTTAAGCTCATGGATCACTTTTATGGCTTTCCATTTCTGTCCTTCCTCCACAGTCTAAACAATGAGTCTTTCTATCCACAGGCAGTTTGTGCTGCTTCCTCAGGGTCCCCATCCTGGGGATTGCTTTTTACAGGGTTTTATGCTGCACTGAAAATGAAATAAACTATCCAGATGGGACTTGAAAGTTAGGGACTGTGGGGATGTTCAGTCTGCACACACCGTGAGTGGTTTCTGATAGTCCTGAGATTTGTAAGGGAATAGCACTTTCTTTGTGCTTCCTTTAACAGAATCACAGAGTGGTTTGGGTTGGAAGGGACCTTAAAGCTCATCTCATTCTAATCCCATGCCAGGGGCAAGGACACCTTCTACTACACCAGGTTGTTCAAAGCCCCATCCAGCCTGGCTTGAACATCTGCTGATGTGATACTGAAGGGGGGGCTGTGAGGATTGTTTCTATGATGGTTCACACAGAACTGCATGGAAACATCTCAACATTTTCATAGTGGGTCCTGGAGTTGTTTGATAGTGATTTTAATCTGTTTTTTTAAAGGTCCAAATAATTGTATTGTCATTACAAGGCCTCTAAATGCCCAGCTCTGCTCTGCCAATCTCTGTGCACACCTGAGCTTTAAATGGAGTCTTCAAATGTCATTTTCTAAAATGCTTTCTGACTAATAAAAATCTAAAATCTCATGATTGTCACAAAGTTGTATTCTCTATTTCTCAGTAGTCAGGTTGCAAAAAGCAAGGGAGTTGTGGTGCACTCCAAGAGGACCCTGGTGTCAGTTTTGGGGGACCAGGACTCTGGAGCAGAGCACCTGTGTCCATCTGCCAGGAAGTAACTCAAGATGCACATCCAAAGACTAGGCCTGTAGGTAATATAAATCATTTTTTTGGGTGCAGGATGACATTCCCATCAAAATATAATACAGAAGTAAAATCTAGTAAAGAGCACGTCTGTCCCAAAGAGCAAAACTGAGCCTTATGTTTTGCTAGAAATCTAAACTCTCTAACTCTTTAAAAGCCATTTAATATACATTAGATAATTTCTTAGTCCAAGCAAATGTCTCTTTTTACCAGTAGTGTATTCTCCTGAGTGCTAAAAGTTTTGCTTTTACTTGACAGTACATCAGTGGCTTAATTACAGTATGTGTCTGAAACAAGGATAATAGCAAAAACTGTAGATTTTATTAATTGTGTGTCAGAGCATATATTGAAAACCTTAAAATTAAACTGTAGCCTAAGTTCAGACTATTGAAAGTTGTAATTTATACTGTTGAAAGTATAAAATTACGTAGGTGAAGAGAGCTGTAACTTAAAACTGAAGATAATTTTATTTTCAAAAGGATATATAGGTTCAGTGACAATGCTAACATAAAGATGTTGTGATCTATAGCATGGGCATTTTGCTCAAGAGAATAATACATTTTATGGATTTTAATGTCTTTTGATGAACTATCCTCAGTATCTATAAATACTCAAGCAGCAACTCATAAATAAAGTCATATTAATTGAATAAGTTAATAAGTTACTTTTTCAGGGTTATCACTACATCTATATTCAATTACTTGACGAGCTGTCCTGGGCAGTTCCTGTCAGAAGCTGCATTCTTCTAGCTCTTATTCCAATGCTGATTTAGAGGAGAGTGAAATAATATTTTACAAGTTTGTTTTACAGTCTGGTCAAAAGGTTGAGAGCTAAGGCTTAAATTGATAATGTCCAAGTGAATGAAGGCATTAGGTGGAATATAAAGATTTACTTGATAGACATGTCTAAAAAAGGGAAATGAAACATCATTTTAGGCACAAAAGCTTGCCAGTAAGATTTCTAGCAAATCAAGGCTGATCACTGAATGATCACCAAGTGTGTAGGAGCAGGAGGAAGAAGAGAATGTGCTTTTTTCTAACAGCACTGCCTCACCTCAGCCATCTCTTGGGCACTTTCCAGAGAAATACAGATTTGTATCAGCAAATTGGCTGGGAACTGCCTGGGTCACTGCACTGGGTTTAGGCTGACCTATGTCTTGGCTTAGAGGAGCCACATTCCCAGATGTGCCATGCTGGAGGGGAATTGCAGAGGTCTTGGGGATCATAACTCTGGTTTCCTTCATGAGCCTGGTGCCCCCAGACTACAGAGCAGAGAAATTGGAGAAATTTACCGTCCTGCTGTTTCTAAGTATCCATTTGATGAGTGCAGAGGGTGGTAAATTCTCCCTCTTTCCTTTTCTGCTTCTCTTCTCTGGCTGTCCCAATGATTTGTGGGAATGAATTATTTTTAAAGTTATCTATTAAAAAAAAGTAATTTTTTAACTTGACAGCCTTCCTGTCAAGCACACTTGAGTGCCAGGGACCACACAGGGCAGTTGCTGCTGCTGAACAGATCAGAAAAAACAAAAGCAGGGAGTTAGAAACCTTTTCTGTTAAAGACCTTGGGGTTTTGCATTGTTGTTTTTCCTGACCATTTATTTTTTAAATAAACTTTCTGACTAAAGCAGTGTTCTAATGTCAAAGTCTGATTTCTATCGCCTTAAAATGCCCTTAAAATAGTAACCAGTGTTCTGCTTGCCTGTTAATCTTAGCCAGAGTTTTCTTCCAAAGAAAAGTCTTTCTGAATACAGGTAATTTGGTGTCTTTTGCAGAAAATGTAGCACAAAATTTTTAGACAAAAGAGACTTTCAAGTTTTCTGTGTCCCACGGAAGGGGAGGAACCGGGGCAACCATTGTTAGGTGACAAAAGCTTAACCAAATTCTCACTGCAGAATAAATGAGGCTAGGAAGGAAAATATCTTCCGTAAGTTTTTGAAAAAGTTGTTTTTCTGTTCATTATAGGTGGATGGGATCAGCATAGATGTTCCCAACCGAACACCTAATTTAATGCTTGACTGGGGAGCCTCTCCTCCTGCATTCTGGAAAACCTAATTAAATGTCAGGCTGTGTTCAAAGACTTTAAGAAATTGGGCACTATTGCTTTATTTTAAAATCGTCTTATTAGTTGTATTAATAATGATATTCTCATTGACAGTATGTACAGCAGTCAATAAAACTCTCACTTGTTTCCTAGTCTTTTACTGTATAGGAACCACTTTCCCTGCACACTGATAAAAAGCACTCTATAAATATCTTGGCCTTTGGAAATGAGACCCTTTCTTGCAATTTATATATCCTCAAAGTATTTACTGAAGCAGAAGCGCCTCCATTTTGGAGTGCTTTGCTCATTGCACGTTTCCCTTCCCGTTTAACAAGATATTAAAAAGATCTCCTTCAGGGCAGGCAGTGAAATGTAATGGCAGAAAGGTCACTCAAAGAGCATGAAGATGGCCTTTGAGGAGCTATTTCTGCAGGAAATAGGGAAGAGACAAAATTGCTTTCTAAAGTTTCATTTCAGGAATAAGAGATTTTCCTCTCCTCCCCACCTCCCCCTATTTTTTGAACCCAGCATTGCCAGGTTTTCCCTTGCATGACTAGCAACTTCTCTGTTTTAAATTTTTAGGATACTTTTCTTAATGTTCTGGATATCTTGTATGGGGCCCAGTGTGCTATGGATTAATGTTGTACCTAGTGCATCTAATTTTGGGTTGTGCTTCAAAGGCCTGTTTTAGCTTGTGGAAAAATTACTAGGCCTCTGTTTTCTTAAAATGTCATAACTTTTTACGGCTTTGATATAAACTTTCCTGCCTGATCAGGTTAACAAGAGGATGAGTCTTTCTAACTCTGAAGTAAAGGAGTGCTGACAAGGTCTGTGTGTGTAACTAGGGCCAGCTAGAGTTTTAAGACTGATGGTGGCTGGTTTGTCTTCAAAAATCCTTTCTCCTGGGTAGTGAATACTTGTTCCATGGTGTTGTTAATCCTTCAGTTCAAATGGAAGTCATCACACTTTGTGTATGAGTACAGGAAAGAAAATAGTGCACAGGGCAAAGAGTTGCATCCCTGCTCTTGCCCTTTTTTAATTGCTTCAGTTCACCCAAGCAATGTAAAGGCATTATTGCATGTCTAATTCTAGTCTCAAAGTTTTAGAGGAAGAAAATGCTCATGTTACCTCTATTCCTAAATTTCCAGTTCACTTTGATATTACTCTTAGAGCAATGAGTTATCAGAAATATCTACCCACAGGTGAAAAACAAAGAGTTTCTCTGGTTTGAATCTAGGTTAGATATTAGAAAGAGGTTCTTGTTCTTCCCCCAGAGGGTGGTTGGGCACTGGAACAGG
Organism: Climacteris rufus; assembly: GCA_013398175.1. Lineage (NCBI taxonomy): Eukaryota > Metazoa > Chordata > Aves > Passeriformes > Climacteridae > Climacteris > Climacteris rufus. Next base: position 186,388 of record VZRZ01002767.1, on the reverse strand, counting down.
TTCCCCAGGGTAGTGGTCACAGCACCAAGCCTGAGAGAGCTCAAGGAGTGTTTGGACAATGCTCTCAGGCACAGGGTGGGATTCTTGAGGTTGTCTTGTGCTGGGCCAAGAGCTGGACTATAATGGTCCTTGTGGGTCACTTCAAACTCAGAGTGTTCTGGGCTTGTGTGAATGAAAGTTTTGCATCCCTGGATATCTTAATAAAATAAGAAAGCATGAAGAAGGGAGAGGAATGCAATACCCCAACTAATTAATGACTTATCAAAGTCAATAATGGAACCAAAGCAGTTTTGATGCTCCAAACAGATTAGTCAACAGAGCAATGACACTTCTCTGACTCACCAGTTAAAATTAGTAAAGGAGTTATGATAGATTAACCAGAAACTTTCCATTTCATTCTTATACTTCCCTTTTTGTTTCATTTTTCTGCTACCTATATAGAAATAGGTTTCCTTGGGGTGCTCTGTTATTACAAAGAAGTTGTGTTTGTTTCCTTCCTACTGTTCTCATACTGCCTCTTTAGAAGCTTTTTACTGTGTGGAAGGCCAGTATATATTGCTTTGTGGAATACAGCAATTCCAGTTGCTAAATTTGGATCTAAAGACTTTTAGGTATGCCTCTTTTCTAAGGATATATCTTTTATAAAAATGAAACATGATCCATGATCCCAGCATGAAAAGTTTTACAAAGAAATGGCCAACCCTTAGTGAATCTGCTACTTCCTTCATTTCAAGTTTTGAGGATGGATGCTGCAAAGCACTAAAACTGTAGGTGTTTTGTTTTGCTTTGTTGGGTTTTTATTTATTTATTTATTTAACATTTCCCTTTGATAATCTTGTTTTTCATAGATCATCTTAATGCCTCAGCAACTTTTTTAAAGCCCAAAACCAAGTAAGTGTTGTTATACTGGTATGTGCGTGACTTATGAAGAAAAAAAGGAAAAGTAATTTTACTTTTGCCACCCAGTTGCTGTTTCAATCAGTACTCATAGGAAAAGGGGCACAAATACTCAAACAGCTGCCTTTCCTCTGTTTCTCTCCTGCTCACCAGAGTTCAGTCCTTCCGTATGCTCTGTCAGTGGCTACTTCCACAATGATTTGGCTTTCCTCTTGAATATTTTAAAGGAATTAATCTAAAATCATGTAGTCTAAATTCAGGAAAACTTTATATTTTTGCTATGTGTAAATTCTCTATTAAACCTTTGTTGAGATCATTAAGACACAAGTATTGTTGAGGCAAAATACTAAAAGTAGGATATTATCACAAGAACATGTTTTCTTTTCATGCTCTATTGCTCTTAGAATAAATCTCTCTCTTTGTCAAAGGGTTGTTGACTTAGCAAAGCATGCAGATGCTTAATTACTTACAATTAAAATACAAGATAGGAACTTTCAGCACAGTTAGAGCTGTTGTTCCCCAGCCCAGCCTGCAGTGAAATTATTATCTGGACTAACTTGATAAAACCACTGTACAGGTTTGTGCTGTTCTTCAGAAAGCCTGTTGTTGACTGTGAGTTCTGGAATCTGACACCGTGACCTAGAAAACACCCTGTTCTTTGATCTCTAATTTTTTAACTTGAAAAGCAGGAGTGATTTTCTGAAACTGTTTGGCTGCTAAAGTTGTGCTGCTGCACAATGAGCAGCAGGGTGCATAGCAGGGGTGCTAGTTTTCAAAATGATCTAAGCATGACACAGTGAAATAGAGACACAGCTGCTGTTGTGAAGAACATAATAATTCTCTCTGTGCTTGGTATTGCCCTCTGAATTTTATTTCTTCATTCCCCCAAAGGGAAAACTGGGAACTGAGTCACAACAAAGCATCTGCTTTGGGTCAGACTGAGGTCCCCTGGTGGCATGGAAGCTGAAGGTGCTTTTTCTCTTAAAACCAGAAGAAACAGGGAGGTCACTTCATCTCTAATGAGCAGTAGGTTTTGGCTTTCCTTCTATCTCTCCATTTCTGGAATGCTTAAAGATGTGGATAAGTTGTGCCAAGCCTAAGTTGTACCCTTACCTCCCTCTTCTTGAAAAGCAATGATGGAAACCTGAGTCCTTTGCCTGCCTCTTCCTGTAGCAGCCATCACAAAATTAAAAAAAAAAAAAAAAAAAAGGAAGTGGAAGTGTACAGGCTTAGATATTGAGCATCATATGAGATTTTTGTGTGGAAGGGACTTCTGGAAGCCACTGCTCAAAGGAACCCTTACCTCAATGTTAGGTCATATTGCTGAGATAGCACCAAGTTTAGCACATCTCCAGGGATAAGGAGTCCACACTTTCTGCTGGTGTGAATATTTTTTTTCCGTGTCTCTGATCAAGATTTCCTTCAGTACAGCTTGTAACTATTTCCTTCTCCTCTGCACCTCTGAGAAAGTCTGACCCTGTCTTATGTGTAAGATCCCTTTATGTCAGGACATTGATGGTGAGAAGCCCCCTGAGCCTCCTCTCTCAGTTTGTTGAGTCTTTCCACATATATGTGCTCCAGCCCCCAGCCATGTGAGTTCATTCCACTTGGTCAACATTTCTCTTGCACTGGGGACATTTCAAAAATGGACATTGTATCCCAGGTGAGACAGGTGAGTCAGGGGGAATAATCTCTTCCAAAAGACTTGCAGGCTGCACTCTCAGGAAAGCAATCCAGTGTGCATTTAGCTGTCATTGCTGCCTGGACACCTGTACTGAGGTTATTCCTTCCCAAATGCAGGACTGGCCTGGTGCAGTTGCTGGCAACCTGTTCTTCCAGCTTCTGGGTGTCCCTCTGAACAGCAAAATCCTCCAGCATCTTAGCTCTCCCTCCAATCAATCAAGTGTAGATGGGAAACAGTATCAGCTCTGGTACTGACCCCTGAGAAACATCCCTTGGAACCCTGTAAAAGTTCGGGATCAGTATCAGCACTCTGGATATGCTCTGGATATGCACATGGAAAAGGAAAATAACTATAAGAAACAGGGGCTCCTTTTCCCTTGAATGAGAAAGTTCAATTCTTAATTTAAGATTTTTTTTTTGAATGAGAATGTTCTTTGCTGAGTTTTATGGCAATGTAGTAGACTAGAATTATTACATTAAAAAAGCTGAAAAGGATCGTCTTGTAATTTTTTGTATGCAATGTGATAGTCAATTTTGTTCTAATAGGCTTGCTATTACTTCTCATCTATTTCAGTTCAGCTGCAAAAAGTCAAAAGTACTGCTGCAGTTATTCTTGACAAAATGCCCTTTTGAAAACCAGCTCAAAGCTTCACAGAACCGCTGGTATGGAACTGCCAGAGCTGGTCCTGGTCTGCATTTTATTGATGTATCCTTGTGCCAGTGGAAGAGGAACATACTGAGCCTCAGATGAGTTTGATGGACAGAAGGCTGCATGTTTAGTTGAAGGATTTGGGGAAAAAGGAGGAGGAGGTTTTCAGCATGTGGCTGTGGAGAGAACTACCTTATCACAGCCTCAGTCCCCTGTGATTCTTTTCACTTAGATCAATTTAATAACCTGACAGATACAAATTTCTTTACTGTCAGCGTGGCAGAGCCAATATGAGAGTGAAGGATCAGGCGGTGTTTGGTTGTGTCTCTGGACTCCTCAGTGCAGGGAGGAGGATGGAATACTGGTGGGAAAAGGTCACTGGCTGATCTTTCCGTGCACCAGGCTGGGCGTGCAGGCTGAACAGCATGAAATATCTTGTTTTGATTTGTAAACCGAGCAAGTAGAGAATGAAACCTGTTGGGGGAATAGCTCTGAGACCATGTAAAGCCATGGCCCTGCATGGCTTTCATACACAAAGTCAGAGCTTCTCCCTTTCCTTGATAAACATCTTCAAATAGACCAAGGTGATATTTTCTCCTTCCTAATGACACCTCCCCAGGCAGCTGATTTTTGCTGTGTGGTGGGCACTACAGCTAGAGGAAATCCTCCTCCCCTTGCACATCCCCATGAGCAGTATTTTCTTCTCCTGGGAAAGCACATGTGTGCCACATCTGTGCACTGACCCACCCAGAACCCAGCTCAAGGACTGATTTGGCCTCCTGTGTTTCTGTGGATGCTGCTGAGTGATCACACTCTAGCTTGCAAGCCCAGCATTTGGCTTTTCAATTTTTATTGTCTGAATGCAATCAAAGGTGCTGAATGACTGCTTCTGAGGAGTGCAAGAAGATGATGTTAGCTTTAGCCTGGGCTGGTTAATCATTGATGGGCAGGCAATAGCTCCTGGCCCATCTCCTCCTTCCCTCCCCCTGCTTTCATTCCCTCTTCCCCACATGAAACTCAATTAATATGCCACATTATTTCAGGACAAAACCTGATCTTAAAATATGTAAAATAAAGTTCTCAATTTTATTTCTTCAATCACCTTGGCAGGGGGTATTTTTAGTCCAATTTCCACATGAATATTGTATCATAAAAAGGGCTGATTAAAATGAGGTAACATGACAGGGTTGGCTCGTAGTGAATGGATATGTTATTTATCCTGTTGAAAGGACATTACTGTAACCTTGCCTTCAATCCTACAGAGTGGTTCCCGGTAAGTTATGTGTCATCTAACCTTCCCTGAAATTTATTCCTAACAATTGACATGTAGATTATCAATGCAGCAGAAGTCTTTTCTATTCTTTTCATATTGGAGGTGGCAATAAGCAACCTTTCAAACAGAAATCGAACGTGTCCATTGATAAAACTGGAGATACATAATTTAGAATTTTTTTTTTTAATTCTGGATTTCAGCAGAGTAAAAGAAAAGCACTGAAAGAATTTTGCAGTCAAGAGAAAAAGTAAGCTTTTTGTTCTCATTTCAAAGGGTTTGCCTTCACTTTGAGTAAGGTGTTTAATTTCCAAAGCAGATGCCTACTATAGTGTGAGCCTATTATTTTAGAAAAAAATGACAGCCTTATCTTTTGTATTGAAGACTTACATTTAACTGATGAAAAAGTTTCCTGAGTTTCCTGAGTTAACACCACTTTATTGAAATTCTGTTCAGCAGTAGACCTTGAAGCACTAAACAGAAGACTCTAAGGACATCCTTTGCACTTGCTGGGTAGTAAAAATAAAGCTTATAGTGAGCCACCACTTTGCCCAGCACACCAGTGGCACAGCTCTGCCCCAAATGCAGAGTTTCAGAATTCTGCTGTGTCACTGGGTGCTCAACAGTGCCATGGGCATCATGTGCTGAGGCACAGAAGGTTGGCAATTGGTCATCTCCTATTCGAGAAACATCAAGGAAATACTGGAATTACAAACTGTAGGTGAAATGTCTTTGCAAAAATCTGGTATCAGAGTTCTTGACCAGAATAGCTTTCTCCTTTAAGGAATCCTGCTTCTCTTCACTCCCTTCTTTTCACAGATCTGGGTCTGAAGGAGAATTGCTGTGGTCATTCTGTTCCTAAACATCACAGATGCTACTACTTAACTTCTTCATTTCTTCACTGGACCCAGTAAATTTTGGTTGATGGGCTGCAGGATTTTCAGACAGATACCAGATTTTGCTTTGAATTTTCCATGTCCTTTAAAAGTCAACCACCCCTATGATTCATCTTTCATTTCCCATCCTAATTTCTCTAGATTTAGCCTCTGCCAGTGGATGTCATGCTGCTTTTGCTAGAGTGGAGCACCTTTTCAATGTCAGCTAAATAAAAGTAGACTCTAATATCAGTTCCCTGAGCAGATATGGTGACCCAAGTGATGGTTCATTTTTTTCTTCTGCCTTGTAGATTGTGCCCAACAGGAGAAGATTAGTTGAGAAAAGGAAAAAAACATTCTCTGTCATCAGAGGTAAAGGGCTTTGAGAAAGTCCCCAGTGTAGTATTTCTTTCCTCAAAAACTTTGACTTGTTTCTCTGATGAGTGAGAATTTAAAAAAAAAGGCCAAAGGATATTTGCAGTTCTAATGATAAACAGATACATGGACATTGTGCACTTTTGTTATCAGCTCGCCCTGTGTTAATGATTGATGGAACTAAGGCTGTGCCTTGTTTCTTTAGCTTGGGTATACGTTGGGACTGCTGTAGGTAGAGCTAGAGACACAGAGGAGGTTAAGGAAGGGGGAATTCTGTCTGGCAGTTCAGGCAGGAAGCTGTCTTTTAGCTTTATTTCCTAAGGAAATTAGTATCTGCTGTGCTGTCTGTATGCCCATCCCCAGTAATTTTTCAAGCTGGTGCTCGATCTCAAGAGTATTTGAAACAGGACAGAATTCTCAAAAATGTTCCTACAAGTTGGCAGAGGTGAAACTCTCAGTGGGCCAGAGGTGAAACTCTCAGTGGGCCAGAGGTGGTTTCTTGTACCCTTGATGGGGTCACAAGAGACATGGGACAGGACATGGGACAGTAAGCATGAGCTTTTGAGGTAAATTGAGTATTTTTTATTCTCCTGCTTGCAGGAAAACATCTCTGCATGCACATGGGAGGCCATTGTGCCAGGGTGGAGCTGCTGCTGCAAAGGGGCACAATTTACTACAAATTTTGTTTCTCACCTTCTGTCCTTTCACTCTCTTTTTGTGAAGGAAAAAGTGATTGTGGGAAAGGATTCATCTTACTCAAGGTCTGCAGCCAGTGGAGCCAGAACATCCTTGGGCTGATTAAGGCTGAGGCTCCTGGTCAGGGAATAATGTGCTGCTCCTTTTGGCACAATTATTTTTGCTCATTTGGTTCAACACACAGGGAAGGGAAGTAGGTGCCAAAGAGATGGTTGGGACAAGCTGTTTGTATCTGGTCTTAAATAGGAAACAGTTTCTCCATCCTTGATTTCTTTCTCATTTTATTTAAGCTATATAAAGTGAATGTTATGCACAAGCTATTTTCAGAAAGTGGTAATTATATTAAGTTTTCTTCTTCTGGTATTCTTTCATTTTCTAATGTATTCAAATGCTGCTAAGATATTGTCCATCACACATCAGACAATATGATGATAAAATCTGATCATCTGTTACTGTTTACTAATGAAAGAAAAAAAGGGAAGATTATGTAGCAACTTTGAAAAGGGTTCTTTGACATTTTTTATTTTATTGGAGTTCTGGGCTATTATTTAACAAACAACCTCTTTATTGCTTGAAGAAGTGATTGCAATATTTCACGAGGAACTAATTTTTCTTCAATTTCTATTCACTTGTGCAGCGTTCTTCTGATAGCCTTGTGGTCTGCTTCTCATGCTAAATTCTTTTAAAGCAGTTGCTGGAATATCTTAATGAAAATTGGCATTCCAGCCCTTTCCACTGCCTGGAAATACAGTGCCCAACACAGCCTGGGTCGAGCCATGTGTTACCTTTTCAGCACAGGCTGACAGTAAAACTGACACTCCTGAGCCTGCACAACTTTCATCAAATACTCTTTATTTGTAGGCATAGACCTTTTTAAGACATTGCATAAAGCAAATACTAAAACACCTTTTCATTGGTATTGCTCCAGCAATGGCCAAAGCTAAATATTTGTATCAGAAGAAAATAATGTATCAGGCAATTGTAAAGGCTGTAAATGGTGGTAAAAAATTGTTTCAGGTTTTTGTCCCAAGACAACCATCAGTTTACCCTCTGGTGCTATAAACTATTCTGACATTTCAAATCTGGTGAGTGATATGGTGGAAACTGTATTAATTCACATGAAAATCAGCCCTGATTTGAAACTCTTGGCGGGGAGTTCTGCAGGTTAATTGAATTAGACTCTGTGTGTGCTGCTTCATCCTATCAATTTTTATATTTTAGTTTTATTGCTAGATCTTTTCATTGTGTAGTCAGGAGAAAATTAGACTCTAACCAGCTTTCTCATCCTTTTTTTCCTATTCAGTCATCACTGTTTTTTCATTCCTTCTCTATAAGGTATTTGATGAAAATGTTTTCTGCATTCCTGTAAACACAACTAGGCAAATTTTGTTTGGGCTGCAAAGGTCTAGCTTCCACCTTCCTACTGTACATCTGGGTGAAAATAAAAAATTCTTATTTTCTTTACACTTAAGGATATATATGAGAATATATATATGAATATGTTTGTTTTGTAGAGATAAGAAATTTTGGAATTTTATAGCTGTGAATTTAAGGTGTAGCAAATGACTTCTATTTGCTACGCAAGCTGTCAAAGGAACTTGTATAGAGGATAGGAAAAGAAGGTAAAGGGGTATTTGGTGTCAGTGTATCCTGTCATTGTCTCTGCAGGGCTGCTCTTAAAAAAGGGTTTTCCTCTATATATGCCCTGGTCTACACTGGCTGAAAAGCAGCCCAGAACAGAAGCTGGCAGACAGTGGGACATGGAGAAGGCTGGCAGGGGCTCTTTCTTCAACGCTTTCTTAATTCTGATTGTTTTTTTCACTTCCCCAGTGAAGTGAGAGGACTTGCTGCCTCTTGCTCCTTCCTGGCACCAGGAGCCTGGCATGTGCCAGGCAGGACCTGCTGCAGGGACAGAGCAGGTGGGGAGCTGGACCGGGGTGGTGCAGCTGTCACAGCCCAACATGGGTGTCCTGAGGGAGCTCAGCAGGGGCAGAAACCTCCCACAGAGCACAAGGGCAGAAGCTCACTTGACGTTCATCTTCAGTACAGGCACTGACCATGAAAGCAAGGCCTCACAATTCTTTCGGCTTTTGGGGTTTTGAGCAGGAGGTGTAGGGAAAGTTACGACAGGGGTGAGTGGCTTGTGGCAGCCAAGCATTCATAGCGGCATCGCTTTTTGGTCCTTCAATCTTGGCTCTTCCTGTCATTGTGAAGCAAAGTTCATCAAGTGTTGGACTGTTCACCCATGATAGAGGATGGGAGCTGGGATTAGAACGTTGTGAGATGGGGTGGTTTTACCTACTGATGTTGCAATAGCAATCCTGCTCAGTGCAAGGGGAGCTGCACACTCAGCCCCTGGTCTGTGCACTTGAGAATCAGCCCTTGGCACAAGCTTTTGTAATTAGACTTTTCACAGGTTGGCCAGAAAGGTGGTGCATACCCCATCCCTGGAAAAATTCAAGATCAGGTTAGACAGGATTCTGAGCAACCTGATCTAGTAGAAGATGTCCCTCCCTGATCATTGCAGGGGGATTGGACTAGATGACCTTTAATGGTCCCTTCCAACCCAGACAATTCTACAATTCTTAAGCTGTGATGTTGCTGCGGTGCTCAGGAGAAATTCTTGTAGAATGGTGAAAGGCACTTTTAATAAAACCCCAACCATTGACTACATGCTTTTTTTGAGGAGCTGGGTTGCCACTGGGGTAATCATTCTAATGGAGGTGGAAAGGTGTCATGCTACTGTTGTTTTCATATTTGCGTGGCCTCTATTATTTTACTTTTACTGGGCCCACTTTTGTATTTCCCAGTTGGAGCTAAACACTCCTTAGCCCTGGGGACTTTTTGCAATTATTGTCGCTGACAGAGCAAACAGGAGTGAGGAATCTGAGCTGTTGCTATAGAGGCTGTATATAACACAATGCCCGTGAAGCTCTGGGCATAATAACCATAATATGGAAAATGAGCTATTGATTCTCTGCCCACTTGTAGGGAATGAAAAATTTCCTCCCAATCTGTAATCCAATGCACTGAGAACATCATCCTTCTGAGTGCTTGTCCATGGAGGTCTGACTCCGTCCTGTGGCCACCATTTAGTTTAGACTAATGAAAAAGTGAGTGTATTTAGGGAAGAATCTGGTCATGGGCTTATTTAGTGTATGTACAGTGTAATTTGTGCAATTTTATGGCACTTAGGCCTACAAGGTGCTGTTTTGACTTCAGGTTACCAGTTCCGCCTTAAATCTCAGGGAATAGCCAGGGCTGAGTCATGGAAAGCATCAAGGGGCAATTTGGCATCCTTACTCATTCCAAGCTTTGTTTCAACACCTGCATAAATATCTTGATGTGAGCAAAGATGTCACAGTTTAAGTGATTTTAGCCTAATCATGCTGGAAACATTCAGAAAAGATTAGCCCCCAATTCTATGTCATAAGCAGAGACAATATTCATAGTGATCCATCCATCCTCACAAGCTGAAATGCAGCTGTTTTCTTTGATGTGATCAACTATTTAGTCATTCTTGAAATTTTCGTTTTGGTTCTCATTGCTGGGATTTTCAACAGTGCTGGTTTGCTCCAACCTCCTCCGTGTGCAGTGGCCTGGGAGATCATGACTGCCACAAGGATTGACATCAGTTTTCCTTCCCATGACATCCCTCTCATTGGCTTTAGATCCCCACTGACAGGGCAAACAGCCCACACAAAGCAATATTAGTTCTTTGTGGGCAGCTGAGAGAGAAGCACCATGTGGATATCAGCAAAACTTGGCTGCTTGTTTTGCCAGCAGCAGTGCCAGCATCTTCTTTGGTTTGCTCCATGCAGATCTGGGACCTTGTGTTTCATTTGGAATTTTGCTTGGGACTCAACCCAAGGCTGGGAGATGATGCTGCCAAGTTTTCTCTGGTTTTGTGTCAAGAGCAACTTTGGATTGAAGCTGGAATAGAACCAGGCATGTGATCTAACTCCTCTACTGTCTTCTACATTGAGGAAAGCCAGTCTTGTCTAGCCAAAATGGAGTCAGACAGAGGGTGTTATGGGTTCCTGGTGCAAGATGAAAGTAGCATCCATGGAGGTTTTTACTCTCCCCTTTACTCTTGGTCCCATAAAAGAAATTTTGTGGAACAATCTTCAATTGAGTGTTCTTTTTTCCGCCCTCCATTTCTGAAGTAGTGGGTTTAAAGATGACTCTGCCCTTTTTGAGCGTATGGTTGAAAGAAAAAGATGCAAAAGCAGCGAGTGAAGCTCAGTGGTTGAATGCCAGGTGCCTGGAACTGCTTCATGTCCACAGTCTTGGGAAGAGGTCCCCAAAACTACAGCTTTGAAATCTTTGAAGTATTTTTCTGGGTACTGAGCAGAAGGCTGTCACCTGAGGGTAATATATAAGAAGCCAAGTAAGTTGTTTGTTGTGTCAGCATTTCTCTTAATACAAATAATTAATGAGAAAATTGATTTTTGGACCAAATTCCTTCTCTCAAGGAGATTTTCTCACTAAAGGCTATCTTGCTCTTTATTTTGATATTTCTGCACTACTTGTCACATATCAAAAAGTCATTGTGAAAGAGGATTGGGATGGCATTTTTAAGCCTGTTTTCAACAAAATCCACCACATTAAATTCTTGGATGTGAGCAGTGGCTCTGTGTAACCCCACAAACAGGTGGGAGGGACAGGCAACTGACCGGTCTGTATCTGCAAACACTTTTTTTGTGCCTCACTGTTGCCTCCCTTAGATCTTCATCCCTTCATTGGCTTGTGTCTGAGTCCTGCTGTGCTGAACATCTCTGCCTCAGCCCTGGGTCCAGAACCAGAAAACCCCTTCCATGGTCTTCTGCTGAGCTTTGCCTTAGCACAGAGGGTAGACCTTGGCCATGGGCCATTAAGTTTAGTGTTCCCAGCTGGAGCTCCTGTTATTTTTGCTCATGCAAAATACCTCTGCTGTTGACAGCAATTCATTTGCCTGAGCTGGGAAGACCAAGAGAGATGTTTTAGGGTGTATTTTTGTTTTGGATGGAGATATAACTTCCACCTTCACAACCAACAAGCTTTATTTTTAGCATTTGGATGCAGAATTATAAACAGGCGGGGGAAAAAAAAAAGCCACCTCAAGCTCTGTTTTCAAATATATAGAGAAATCAGTGTGTTTTGTGGAGTTTCAGCTCTCATTTCATAGCAGTGTGTGTTTCTGAGCTCTGTGCTGAATCAATCTATTTGCTTTCCATCTTGGGCTGCCTTTCAAGCAACACCTGACCGATGCTGATCAGCCTGGAGAGATGTGATATGTGACCTACCCCCCTCGACTTACAGCAAATCAGGCTCCACACAGTCTATTTTTAGAAGTCTGGTTTCTGCGTTAGGCTCCTGGAATTCTGCGTTTGCTTCATCTGGAGTACAACAAAGACCTTTTGATTAATTTTAGAGGCAAAGCTCCTTGGAATAAAATTTGCTTTAATAATGGAAGTGCATTAAAAATTTATGTAAGAAACGGGAATTTGTGTCTCTCTGGGAACTGAGATTTAAATACAATCTACCTGAAACAGACATTCAAGATGTAATAAACACCAGATTCACATTGGACATTTGAGCACTATTGAGGTCTCCATTCCCATCCTGTTTAAAATCCCTTCTGGCTGCCATCTTCCCACTCACAGCTTTTCCCTATTTTCTAGCATAACTAAACACTCCCTCTTGGTGAAGTGAAAGCCTCTTACCTTTCTTGTTACTATCTTCTGATCATTTCTCCCACTGATCTCTGCTGAGTCTCACAGTGTGGGCCAAACCCAGAGCTACTCTTGGTGCTGAAACTCCAGCAGTGCTGCCTGTGATGGAGCAATGCCCTCCCAGACTCTCCTGAACGTCAGCACAGCCCAGAGGGACCTGTGGGTATTTTGCTTTATAAGCCACTTGTGCCTGGTTACCCAATCTGGACCAGAGCTGCTGGTCCCCCAGCCAGATTTTTGGGTAGGTTTCTTTTTTTACCCTCTAGATATTTACATTTGCATTCTCGTGCTGAAGACTTGTGTATTGGTATTTTGTCCTCATCTTCAGTGAATTGCATTTGACTGATTTTTTTGGCTGTTATCAAAATCCCATTGAATTTTATTTTGTCTGCTCCAAATCATCAGTAGCATCTTCTAAGCTGAATTAGTTTTTCTTTATTTTTTAGATTATTTCCCCCCCTCCTCCTTGAACTTAAATTCTCAATGGAAATATTGGCTAGATCTCAGGACTCACCCTCATGGGCCTCAGGTCTTTGAAATCTTTCTGGGAAAATGTGTACCCCATTTTCAGTGGTCTCTCTTTGAAGCCAGATTTTCCATTATCTTTAAATCACATGCTTTACACACAGATTCAGATCACAAATGGAAAGACAGACAGTGAAGTACCATGGCAAAGGCTGCCATTGCTGTTCTTCCATCCCATTTGAAAGCAGGAAGCTCTCATTATCAATGATTGTTGTCTGGGTCAGCTTGGTTTTGTAGCCCTGCCTCAGCCAGCCTTTTGAGTTCAGAGTGAGGATTTAAAAGCAGGTAACCTATAAAAACACGTGTGACAGGATGAAACAGGGTGCCCTGAAGTAGTAGTTATCTTTGAATTTGAGTTTAGGAAAATGAAATGAGAGATTATGTCATTTAGTTCTGGGGTCTGAGCACAAGACTGAGCATCCTGAGCCTTAAAACTTTGCACCTGGCTTAATGACTTGGCATTGTAAAAGGGAAATTGTGTTCTAGATCACTTCATCTTTTTTAAAAAAAGATGTGTGTGGGCAAAATGCACAAATTTACCACTGTGCAGGCATAACATTTTTTAAACTTACTTGTGCCCACGCAAATTGAAATGGAAACTATTATTTTAACATTAAGCATTATCTCTTTTTTTGTTACGACACAAGGTACTCTTTCCCAATGAGGGCTGACCCTAGATCAGATTTCAGTCTTCCAAATCAATCTTATTTTTTCTTCCAGATATCTTTTATTCCAGTTTGTTTCTTGCCTTTTACAACTCATCTTAAAACCTATTTAGCATTTGTGTCTGCTTAATATACTCTCCCAATATTCAATTTGTTGGAGGTTAAAAGCATTCTGATTGAAATTTCCATCAGTTCAGAAATGGCATCAAAGGAGAAAATTATAAACTGGGGAAATCTAGGGTATTTTTAAATTTAAAAGGCTAATTTAGGCTAAATGCAAAATCGGTGTGAACAACTGCCCTAGCATTTTCACAATACTGAACCAGATGCTGTCTCAAAAAGAAATAGCCTTAATATCCTCATTTCTTTTTATGCTAAAACATTGGCAGGTATTGATGTAGGAGGCAAACTAACTTATTTGAACTAAATTGGGCAGTTCACACTGCACAAAAGGCTTTCAGCTGCAGTTGCATAAAACACAGTACAGAGGCCCCTGAATCCTGGACAGCAATGTGTGAAATTGTCTCACAGCCACAGGTTTGGGAAATTATTGTTTGTCTGTAAATATCACCCATTTTTGAGTTTGTTTTCACTGAGATTTTTCTGTCCAACTCCCCTCACTTGCAGGGGTCAGAGTGGAGTAATTGCACCTAAAATTTGCGAGCACAGAACCGGGAATGAGGTCCATGGTGCTGTCTACCCTGAACAGCCTCTCAGGCAACTCATTTGAAATAAAGAGAAAAAAAGAAAAAGAAAAAGAAAAAGAAAAAGAAAAAGAAAAAGAAAAAGAAAAAGAAAACAAACACCACAAACAATTCCCCCCCCCTCCTTAAAAAAAGAAAAAGCAACAACTAGCAGAGCAAAATGTTTTGAATGTTTGCCCGGAGTTAAATTTGGGGTTTGCCATGGTAGCAAGGATTTGTATGGGAGGAGAAGATTTAGTCTTGGTTAAGATTGTTGTCCTGAAAATGCTGGAGACTTAAATCCTCTCTAGAGGTGGCCGTCATCACAAGAGGCTCCACCGAAAAGTTTTCTACAGAAGGGAGAAGCCTTTGGGGTACCAAGAGTCCATTTTTTCTGATGTATTTTTGGCACTGATCATTATCTGTTAAGAACAGTGAAACATTGGGTAGGATATGCCAATTTGTTTTTATTTTATACCTCGTGAATATGCCCTGTGTGTAGCTGAAGCTTCCTGCTTAGCTCAGTCAAAGCCCTCTCCAAGGATCAGTCCTTCTTCCATCCCTGACTGTGCTGTAGTCAGTAGTCATCTCATTTAGGCTTTTTTTCCCCATAATATATCCATCCTGAAATACTCATCCTGTTGCTAAGAGCAGAGTCTATCATCAAATTCAGTCTCTAGACAAGCAGACACAGTGAATGACTGGCCTGATTCAGCTCTGTTAATTCATTAACTACACAGATGTACAGCAGTTGCAGAAATATATTATTATTGCAGGTATCACCAGAATTAAGTCTACAAAAAAACCATCCCACAGTACTTGGAAGGTTCAATCAATGTATGGAATGAATAGATTCCATCAATAGATATTTGAGGTCATATAGTGGAACTCTTAATGTCAAGAAAATTCACTCTGATGAACTTCTGGAAAGTTCAGTCACTTTCTGATACCAGGATTTGATCCAATCCCATTTCACAAGGAAAATTATCTCAGATTTAGTTGGCTAGCACAAGTCACACTAAGGATGATGAGGATTAATTGTCCTTGTGCATGAGCTTTGTTGATCTGCCAAATGCCTTTGCAAGACGCGTCACATAAGACCAAAAAAAAAGAAAAAAAAAAAAAAAAAAAAAGGCTAGGGGAAAAAAAAAAAGGCATAAGGAAATCAAAAGAGGAAGGAAAAAAGAGCCCGCTATGTGGTCTTTGAGTTTCTCTTTTGCAGCATGATTTATTGGTCTCTCAGTTTTGTTTCAGG
Organism: Climacteris rufus; assembly: GCA_013398175.1. Lineage (NCBI taxonomy): Eukaryota > Metazoa > Chordata > Aves > Passeriformes > Climacteridae > Climacteris > Climacteris rufus. The sequence goes on along the minus strand of VZRZ01002767.1, from coordinate 171,101 downwards.
CCCCTGTTTGGATGACAGTAGCTTACAGTGAGCCCACATAGGCTGGCTTGACAGAGATGCATGTGGGATCTGTAATGTAGGGATGTAGGGAAAGCTGGAAGGAAAGGTGGCTGGGAGTTCAGGGAAATAAGGCAGCTTTCTTTTCTTTTCTTTTCTTTTCTTTTCTTTTCTTTTCTTTTCTTTTCTTTTTTTTCTTTTCTTTTTTTTCTTTTCTTTTCTTTTCTCTCTTCTCTTCTCTTCTCTTCTCTTCTCTTCTCTTCTCTTCTCTTCTCTTCTCTTCTCTTCTCTTCTCTTCTCTTCTCTTCTCTTCTCTTCTCTTCTCTTCATTCCTTCCTTCCTTGATTCCTTCCTTGTTTCCTTGTTTCCTTGTTTTCGTCTCTGCTTCCTTTTGTTTTTATAGGAGTTTGTGCATAACATCGTGCATTTGCTAAACTACTTGTTCTCCCTAGGCCATTGAAAGTTTATATCTGCTTGTCCTCATTATATTTTGACATTGCCTAGTACTTACACAGAAGTATAACTCCATGCCACTGATTTCTCTTTAATGACCAATAAGCCATGAATCAGCAGCTAGATAAACAAGTTCCAAGAGTATTGCCATGCACTGGTATTTATCTTTACAGTGGATGTGGAACAAGATGAATTACAGAAACCCCACCTACACTTGTGACACCTACATATTTCTCAACTGTTTTTATGCCCATGCTATCTGAAAATGGATCTGGCATTAGGAATGTCCCTTCAAAATATTGATAACAATAAAAATGCAGCCCACTGAATTACTGTTAAAGTTGTGACTGTAGGAGTTTGGGCATAATTAGCTTACTTATGGACTATAGGTATAGATATAGATATTAATCTCCTTTAATTTGAAATGCCTGAAAGTCAAGGCTCTGCCCACTGTCGGTGGAGTGAGATGTATAGTCCCAGGGCAATTCTTCCCATCCTACAAGAGCTGTCCAGGATAGGTGGAATGGAGATAGATTTGGAAGCACATTTATCTCCATGAACTTGGAGAGGATCTTGCTTTTTCATGGCTGCAGTTTGGGGAGATGAATCCTATTGATGGGACTGATTAGATTAGTTTATATGCCTTTTCTGTGGAAGACATTGCAATAGCACTTGTTTTATGGGGTGAGCCTGGGGAAGAAGTGTGTTGTACCTGACCAAAGAACCCTCCTGTGTGGACGTGCACACAGAGATTCAATAGAAACGAAGGACAGATCACCAGCTCTCTTTGTCACAGCCCACTAAGTGTCACTCAACTACAATATTACCAGCCTGAAGACATTAAGAATATGTGTTTCAGTCTTCCAGAAATTCAAATGTGGGCTTCAGGCAGAAAAAGAAGCCAGAAAAATCCTGGTGCCCATGGGCCATGTTAAATTGCTGCGTAGGTGGAGTTCCTTCAGGATATCCCATCCTCCCATCTTCCAGAGAGAAAAATCCCAAGGGATAGGAGGCACAGTCTGTGCTCCAGCATTGCTGTACACCAGAAATAGCAACAGCTGTCTCACATGATGCTCTTCTGGCTCTCATCTTCCTGGCTTTCATTAAAATACAGAATTTGTTGCTGCCTTCCAAGCTGCTGGATGTGCCACCCTTTGAGGAGAGGCCGTGCTTGCTCTGCGTGGCTCGCTCTTCCTTCCTGATACTCCCATCAGAGCTTCCTATGGGATGAATAAGTTGGGGGGGGGGGGCAATTTGATGGAGATTGTTTGAAGGAAAGGGAAGATGATGATTTTCAACAGCAAGTGCAAGTCCTGGCATTGTCAGGCAATAACTCGTCCTGGGTTCTTCTGATAGATTGTCTCACTGATGGCTGATGAGCACCGTGTAGCCACAGTGGCAGTGAATCTTTCAGAATCATTGCAAATGTGTTCGACTCCAAATACAGCAATGGAGACTTTTTTTCTTTCAGTGAAACCTCTGTGACTGATGCCACAGACTGGTTTGTCATGACTAAAAATTCACTCTGTCCATTTTCATTCAATAGCTCCTATTCAGCCTCACAATGTCCCTTTAATGAAACCATTTAGGAAAATGATTCTATTTTGCAGTAATACTGGCAGGCCAGGGAGGTTCATGCTTGTAAAGCAAACTGGTTCATACACTGACCAAATCACTTCTGCAGTACACTTTCTGAGAAGGCATTTATCACTAAGTGTTTGTTAGCACAGAGAGAACCTGAGCTGTTTCTAAACCTTTGCAAATCTAATACTGACAAGGCTTATCCTAGAATATCTTTTTAGGAGGTGAACTCAGGAGCTATTAAGAGGCCAGGGTATTGTTAGCAGAGAGAAGAAAATAAAATACATGCTGAAAAGAGAAAATAAGATTAAAGATAATAGTTCTGCTGTAGGGGCCCCTTTAGGCCATCTGGAGAAAGAGAATAAGGTTTGTAATATTCTACTCTTTCTCTCATAGCCTAGAGAAGTCTTCATGTGCAAAATATTTTTAATCTCATTTTCTATTCCAAGACTCTGTTTCACAAAGTCATTTTTATACATCCCAGTATAAACACTGCAGCAGATTTAAGAGGGATTTTGTGTCTGTCAAAATTAAGTGCATCAGTCTGTGTGCAAGGCTGGGAAATGTTGGGAGGCAATCATAGTGGAAAACAAACATACAAAAAAGGCAAACATCAAGTAAAGAATAGTTTTATTTCTCAGATAAGTGACTTTATTCCCAAGGCTGACTAATGACGAAGAGAGAGGTTATTCAGTGGTTATCACAGACAATGGATGATTGGGGCTTTGGGGTTCTTTTTCTTTGCTGACTCATTTTCTGGCCTTTAATGAGTCAAACTCTGTGTCATTGTAGTCTGCAAAAATGGGTGTAATAAGGATGTGTGTCCCAGAAGCATTCTAAGTCTCAATTGATGTTGGTAAAATATTCTGATATTTTTGTTTGAAGATACCAAAATTAAAATAGCATCACTAAGGGAAGCACCAGTGCTTTCTATGTGAACAAATATGCGTGGAACCACAATCCTGTGCACCTAAGTCTTTTGGATTTTCTTTGCTTTCCCTTAGTTTTTATGCTTCATGGATTATGCAGAAAGCTGAATGGTTCCTCTACTGCATTCAGTAATTCCACTCAAACTGGACATTTGTCTCTTCCCGTGTTTCTCTTTCACTCTCCAGCAGGAACACTTTTATATTGAAATTTTGGGTTTATCCAAACTGAGCTTTCTCCTTGACAGTTGCTGTAACTCTGCTTTTGTATATATTGCTTGTTAAGTCCCTTTCACATGAAAGTCTGGGACAAAATTCCATTGATCTTCAGTAGGGCAGGATCAAATTCAATATTAAGAAAACTCCATTTCCTGCTAATAATCTATTTTGGTCTGCAGACAATTTGCAGAGTTGTCCTTAAAACAGATGTCTAAATCTTATCGTCTGCTTGTTTTGTTCTCTCTAAATAACCTGCAAAAAATTGCATTTATAAGGTTCAGTCCTGCAGATACTTATCAGCCCTGCTGCTGCTCATTCGAAGGTGACCTTTTGTATAAATCAGGATTTCTTTTTAGAATGAAGGCTGGAAGAATCAAGCACTAAAATTCCCACAGCCATTTGTATTTCAGACCAAATTTCATGTCAGTCAGCTGACTGTGTTTGCTTTGACTGCAACAAAGCCTGGTAAATAGAAAGTAGGTGTATTAATAATGAAGTCAACTAAATCAGGAAAGTTTGACGAGATGCTGAAAGAAAAAAGGTCTTAGGCAAGTAGAGATGGTGGCTTGAATGAAAGAGCATTTCTGTCCTGTTGGAGGGCACTGGGATTACATGGTCAGTAATACTTTGTGCAGCACCAGCCCTATTCTTAGCAATAACCTATAAATTGTATTAAATAGAATACAAACAGTATCTACAAATTATTTCCAAATAGAGATTACATAACTCCAATTAAGGGAAGCATCAAGAAGGAGGAATAGACACTGTGAAGCAGACACATGGTTATAGTGCAAGTTCCAGGAAAGAGACACTGAAGTGATGAGTGTCTCTTGCAGCATCTTTGATGAGATGTTGAGAGGTTCAGAGCTGGGCAAACACAAATCATAGGAGAAAAACTGGCAGAGATATGGGGCCATATTCACGCTGTTTTTGTACAGAAGCCTATCTTTAGCATCTGAATTTGAGAAAGTGATCAGTGATTCAGGCCACCTACAATCCAGCTCTGCCAGACCAGGCTGGCTATGCTGTCATTGGAGAAGAGCAGTCATGATACCTAAATTAGCTACTGGGAGCAGATTATTCTGAGTAGAGCCCTGAATTTAGGAATGGAAGGAAGTTCTTGTACAGTTTAACTAAAAAAGGTTGTTGAAACAGCTGGAGACCCAAAAGGATGAAAGTGTGCATATTGCTTGTCTCTGATTTCCTAATTTAATAACTATGGAGGAACATGAAAATCTGGTTAACTTGAAGGTAAAATTTTGAGGAAAAATATAAGGAGAAAATGGGAAGTAATGGTGCTTTCTCTAGTGCCCACGCATATTTTGGGCAAGGATTGAGTCATATACAATGGGAAGATCCTAGGTGTTCAGTGAGGAGCCTTAAAACAGAAATGAAATGAACTGCAGAAAAAAGGCCTTGTAATTGCAAGTAGGATGATGTTTAGCTGATAATGGTGATGCCAATGAACACATTTAGCAGAACTGACTTATTCACTGTTGCTCTTTATAATATGGTTGCTTGTGGTCAAGGTGGTTTTGCATTGTTTTGCTTTGTTTAGCTGTATATTGGTTTTAACTCATTGCCACACTACAAAATTTTAGCACTAATAATAATTACAGACACGTTTTAAATGTCCCATGTGGTTCCATTATGCTCCCTCGTCCTTGTTTGGGTTTTCCCCCCTCTTCTTTAATTGGTGTGTTGTGCTTAGAGTTGTGTACAAAAATGTCTACTGAATTTCATGGGTGAATAAAAAAAACGGTGCAAAAAGGAGACAAAGAACAGAAAAAAGGGGGATGCTTCTTGAGCTCAGAAGCATAGGAAAAGCTAAGAAAACTAGAATAAAACATGCATTACACAATCCTCTTGCATATCTCTGACAAAGATGATTTTAGCCCCTTGGTTTAAAAAAATAAAAAATTTGGAAGTTAGTGGGTGGCTTTTCTAATGGCTCAGTGGGTTTTAGCTGACTAATACTCTGAGTCTTAAAGAATATGAACAAAGTGCTTGTTGTTATCTATGTTACAGTTTAACTGTGTAGCTCTTCGAGGGGATGGGAAGGAAAATAGGAAAAGATGAGATCCATGGGTTGAGATTGAAATGGGGGAATAAATGAAATAAAGTAAAATGTAGTAATAACAACAACAACAACAACAAGAACAGTGAAAAGCAGAGAGAGGAGTAAAACCCAGGAAAGTGGTGCACAATACAGTTTCTCATCACCTGCTGACCCATGTCCAGCCCATCCCTGAGCAGTGATCAGCCCCTCCCAGACACTCCCCCCGCCACCCCCAAGTTTATATACTGGGCATGATGTTGTCTGGTGTGGAACATCCCTTTAGCCTGTCTGGGTCACCTGTCCTGGCCATGCTCTGGTGCTTCTTGTGCACCTGGCAGAGCATGAGATGCTGAAAAGTCCTTGATGTAGAGTCAGCACTCTTTAGCAACAACCAAAACATCAGTGTCTTATCAACATTGGTTTCATACTAAACCCAAAACACAGCACTGTGCCATCCACCAGGAAGGAAAGTCACTCTATCCCAGCTGAAACCAGGGCAATCTGCAGGGAGGACTTGATCGCCTTGCCCAAGAATTAAGCAGTGTTTAGAGTGGAATTCTCTTGACCTGGTGTTGGGTAGGGCTAGATCTGAGCTTATCCCTGAGTCCCAAATCCAGGGGAAAACCTCATCAGATTTCTTTTTTTTCCTGGAGTGGGGCCCCTGTGGTCAAGGAAATTAATGCTGTCAGTCTCTTGATCCCACATTGCTTCAGGAAGACACAAAAGATCTGCCTGATTTTTAATGGTTTAATATAATGAGACTTCCGATTTTCCCCACTGTTAATGGAAGGAGCAAGGTGGATCAGACAGCTCTGGACATGTTCAGCTGTAGGTGAGGGATTTGTGACAATAGAGATCTGCCTCTGGAATGTGCCTGCAGGCAGATGCTGCCTATACAAGCCTTGACCATCATTAAGAAATAGGGCTGAATTTCTTTCAAAAAGAAAAATTAAGGAGTGGCATTTGCAGTGCTGCTGCTCTCTCTTTCCAGGCATAAGCTAACCTTGTCAAATAGTGAAACAAAAGAAAGATTGAAAAGATCTGTGTCATTTTGGGTCATTACCAAGACAGAGGTTGTTGTCAAGAAATGCTAAGGACTTTTGGTATTTATCTTACGTGGAATGTTTGGGGAGGTTTTGGTGAAAGGTGGTGATAAATAAAAGACATTTTGTGATGGAGTCAGAGCTCAAAAGACTCACTGGAGTCCTATATGTCTTCTTTCCCATAACAATTGGGTCAGCAATCTCTCTCTGGGAGTGTATAATGGATAACTCATCTCTTCCTAGCAAGCCAAAATTATCTTATCTCAACCCATTTGAGGCAATGGCTGGTATTTCAGACATCATTCATGCACTGTGTGGGTGCACATTGTGTTTATCATTAAGTGTGGAAATAACCAGTTAAATACATGAAGCATAAAGTGTTCCAGCTTCTCTCCTCCACAACTTCCCAACATGGGCAGCTGGATGTTTCCCATTGAACTCACTGCCTGACAGTGCTGCTGTTTGTGATGCACAGGAACAGCTTTCTCTTGACATTTTTATTTGCTAACTTTGATCTCAGCTTTAGCATCTTGGAGAGCCTGACATTGTAATTTTTTTTCTTGACTCAGTCATTACATGAGGAAAAGTACCACCAGAAAGTCATAACGTGCTGTTCCATGTGCTCTGTCCTGCCCTATATCCTCATCTGGATTTGCAAATCAGGTCATGGACATAAATGTTACATGGGAGCCAGAACATAGGAATTACAATAGCAGGTCAGAGCAGTTGTCTGGCCTGTCTGGGGTTCTGTCTGGCAGAGTTGGCACCTTAGGTCTCAGAAAAAGCAGTGTGGGAAGCAGGACTGTACAAGTGTTGGGAAGATGAATGGTGGTTTTGTGCCTTCATACATCTGTGTTCAGGACAGACTGAAAAGGATAATAATTACCACATGCACTGGCCCATGGAACCATTTTGTGGGAGCAAAACAAAATCGAAATGTGTGATCATTCCTCTCCGGAAAGAAAGAGAAAATGTGTTTGCATTTCTGACTTTCTTTTCTCCTTCAATCTCCCCCAGTGTCTTCTGAGTTTGTTCACCATTTTATTTATGCAGTTTGATAGAGAGGTAGAGATCAGTGACAATGAAATGTCTGCAAATTTGTGAAATGTGCAGGAGAGGAGACAGACTTGAGGGAGTGAGGGAAAGGTACTAATGAGCAGGCTGCAGTTTGAGCAAACACCTTTGCAGGTATCCAAGGTCCATATCATAGAAGGTAAAAATTTCCCTTGGAAGGGGCTGCTGGAAGTCTCCAGTCCTGCCTCCTCCTGCTCAAAGCACCAAAGTCTGTTATGTCAGCTTTGCCTGGAGTGAGGCTGGAGATTTGAGCAGGGAGCAGAGATTTGGTCCCTACATGACCATTTCCAGCACTTCAGTCTTCTGCTAGTGAAGAATCATTTCCTGATATCCACTCTGAACCTCCAAATTGCAGTCTTTTGCCCATGATTGGGAAACATTTGTCTCCATCATTTTTACAACATGCCTTGGAGTGGTGGTAGGCTGAGATTATAGCCTCCCTTGGCCTCCTCTTCACAAAAGATGATGTTGAGTCAATCACCCACAAGGAAAAGAAGTTGTAGCTAACCAGTACCCTTGGAATTACTTTTTCTTTTGTAAAGGTACAGACAGAGAGATGAGAATAAAATATTTCTTCAGTTATTGAAAAAATGTATAAATACAGCACTGCAATGCATTGATCTCTGCTTCCTGTAGCCCTAGAAGAGTAACAACCACTGCTACAACAACAATTACAAATGCTTTCTTTCTGGACAAGTGATGTCAGCATTTTAGAACAGAAATCAGTCATCTGTCTGCCAACATTATCTATTCCATGGGAAGTTCAGATACTGTTCTCTCTGGTGCAGTTTCAAATCAGCACCTCATTTGTAGAGTTTATGCAATGCCTCATTGGTCTACCATAGTGGTCCCTTAATGTTTGCAAGTTTGAGTTTCAGTAGATGGGTTTTAAATAATTTCAAAATTGCAAACTTAATTGTTTTGCCATTTCCCCCCTCGCCTTTAAAAAAATCATTAAAGTATTTCCATTTTATTTTTTTTACATAGAGATTTGTATAAGCTGTTGGTTACACAGGAAAATCAAGGGACCAAGAAAAATGGATAATGTCAAAGAAATGTAGAGATTTGCAGTATTTTTGATTAAATGTCAATTTTCACTGTTTGGGCCAGCAATGGGTTAAGATTTAGCAACTCTATCCCACTGCAAACTAAGAAGGTTCCACTTGATGGCTTTTGTATTGTTTATCCATAAAGTTGTACTCTTCCCTCTATTTCCAAATAGAAAGGGATGCTTTCAGCAGTAAATTCAGGAGGCAGCCAACAGATGAGCAGTTTCTCTGCTTTCCTTTGAGGTCTCCTGGGAACCTCTAGGGCTATCAGAGGACTCTTGGGAGCTCTTCAAGGATTTTCAGGGTGCTGGTTTTGGTTGGGAAAGGACAGCTACAGGAGGTGCAGAAGTGGTCCAGAAAGAGATTGATCGGTTCTTCTCCAAGACCCTGAAGATGAAAAAACTTGAACCCCCAACTGTACTGAGGGATGTGCTGGGAGTCTGTGCTAATCGGATTGAAAAATGAAGATTTCCACAATGGCAAAGGCAGAAACTTGTGACTTCTGGCCTCTGGAGGAAAGCTCATGCTCCACCTTCAGATCTGCAATGACAGAACAGCTTCTGGGTGTGGTGAGGGACTGGGAGCTCTGTCCAGTGCAACATCTGAGCCAGCTGAGCCTATAGAGGGTGGCTGATAGCAGTGGGTGACTCCTTCCTGTGGGGCTTGTAGTCCCCATCTGTCAGCCCGACCTGCTCTTTAGGGATGTTTTGTGCTCAGATCTGGCCTGTTGTAGACTGACTGCTCAGGGCTGTCCAACCACTGGGCTACTGCCCACTTCCAAGTGGGCACCAGTGATCCAGTCAAGGAAACCTGGAGCATATCAGGTGTGTCCAAGTGGTTTCACAGGTTGGGTTGAAGACATGTGGCCCAGATGGTTTTCTTCTTAGGTAGGGAGGACTGGAAAAGGAGTGGACAGATCATGTAGGTCAGCAACTTCTTGCACAGCTGGTGTCATCAGTTGGACTCTGGTGTTCATGACAACGGGATCTTCTTTGGGAATCAAAGACGGCTACAGAGAGACAGGATCTGCCTTGGCCAAGTGGGGCAAAAACTTCACAGGAATGACAGGGGAGGGCAGCAGTGATCCACAGCAGGTTTTGCACTTTACATGAACGTGGAGGGGGAATTGATGAAGCTCTGCCTTGAGATTGATGATGAATCAGCTGGGACCTGATAATGAATCAGCAGAGAGCAGAGCAATGCAGCTGGAGGTGTGGTGGGTATGTACCACAGGCTGACAGATAGATAAGGAAGGAGGACATGAGGCCTTCTTTGGACAATGGGAAAAAGCCTCCCCAGAGAAGGGGATTATATTCATCTGTGTAAATATCTGATGGGAGGATGTAGAGACAGAGGCAGATACTCAGAGGTATCCAGTGAAAGGACAAGAGGGCACAAGCTGAAATTCAGGAAATGCCATTTAGACATAAGAACACTTTTTTATGATGAGGGTGTCTGAAGGCTGGCAGTGACTGCCCAGAGAGGTTGTGGACTCTCCATCCTTGCAGCTGTTCAAAGCTGGCTGTACCTGGCCCTGGGCAAACTGCTCTGGCTGACCTGGCTTTGAGCACAGATTGGACTGGATGGTGCTCAGAGGTCCCTACCAGCCCTAGTGACTCTGCAGCTCTCTGAGAAACCACATTCCTGCTTTTCCTTAACATCCCTCAAGCAGCACACAGCAGTGAACAACAAAGCACTTCTTTTCAGGGGATGTGCTTGGAGATTCTGTGAAGAGACAAGAAGTGGGAATGGTTTGCAGCACAACTTTCCCAGAGCATGTTTTCTTAGAGCAATGTAAATTTTCATGAGTGAAATAATCTGCCTTGAATCACTTAATTATTGGCAATAAAAGAAACCACAAGACTGACCTGCAAATTACAGGTATAAAAAACGAAGTGCAGGTGTAGACTTCACTGAAGCTTTGTTGAAACACTGTAGGTATTCCAAGTGTATGTTTAAGAATGTCAAATGAATAAATAACAGCTATTGGAGCTATATACTCTTTTTAACTGCAATTACTGGTACACTGCAATCTGCTTTCTGAAAGTATTGGAAATCTTCCAGAGACAGAATAGGCTACAGCATTTTGGGACAGTTGATAGAGATGAAGTGATGTGATGTCCCCGCAAGGTGGAGGAAGAAAAGCAAGAAGAGAATGACCAGGCAGATGCTGGATGGTAAATATCTGGATTTCAGCTAAACTGGACAAAAGAAAAGACTTCACAGGCTCCTATCATACAATAGCTGGTGCTAATCTTAAAGCAATACTTTGAAGAGATCTTGAACATCTCTTCTGAAAAGAGCAGCATAAAATGAATAACAAATTCATATATTTCAGTAGCAAATTATATTCAATGTAGGTCATTTTCTAAGTGCTCGTTTCCAGTCACTCACACATTGTATTCAATTAAACATATTTTAGGATAGGTAGGTTTAGCACCTATGGGAATGTTTTAAAGACCATTCAAGGAACATGGAAAAAGAAGCTGCTTGATTAAATCAGAAACAGCAGCAAAGGGAAAGTCAGCATCATGGTAAGCTTGGTTAACTGAAGACAGGTGTGTTTTGGACTGAAGGCAGCCCTGGAAACAAAGTTTGAAAATTCATCCAACTTACCAGCAGTCATTCAGAGCATGTTGGATGGTAGATTACATGGCCAGAGAGTTGACCAGAGCAGCTGTAATATAAGATGTGGTTGCCAAGTGCTGCAGGGCTGTCTTGCAGACAAATGGGCTCAGTTCTTTTCTGCTGTGCCAAGGGAGGAGGACTGGGATGTGCCTCTGGGGCGCAGGATCACCAGTGATGAAGTGATGTGAAATTGTGTGCTGGGTTTTGGCAGGTGCCATTAAGGTTGTGCCAGCTTGCAGCAAAGCTGCAGCCACTCAGCCAGTGACAGGCTTGCTTTGTTCCCTCTTCCTGCATGTACTCCAAATGCCTGAATTGAGGATGCTGGCTCATCCCCACAGCCTCTCTTTTACCTCCTGTATCTCCAGTTGCAAGACCTGGCCAATGTTGATGTGATGACCAGCAAGGTCTCCTTCTTAGCTTGCTTATTTTTAATTCTCCCAATACTCTGTCACTGACAGAGACTGACCATTCTTTTTCCCTCTGGAACCTGCCTCTTTGGCCTTCAGTTGGAAAATCATGTCAGGGTCTCTACTCCTGCACCCTCTCTGTTACTTCACCCTGACATCAAAATTTCACCTCTTTCTCTTTTTGTACTTGTCAGCTTCATTTCATGAAGTATGCTTTGTGCAGGGCTGTATTTCCTTGTGTCCACTTTGATGATTCCTAGCAAGTCCATTATTATTTATTATTGTGTTGCTTTGAAAGTTAACTGTGAAAACAGATACACTACAGTATTTACAGAGACAGAGTAAATGATATCCTAAGCCTGTACCAGACAGCTCTACTAGAGCTCATCCTTCCCTCTTGAAGGGCAGAGAAGAATTGTCTATGTAGCTGATGCCAGTGTGGGGAAAAAGAAAGCAACTTCAAAGGAGTGCTGAGTCTGTTGGTTGCTATACTGAAAAGGAATAAACTACAAATGAAATGAAAACAAACCTCAAAAGATGACATTCTTCTGCAGAAAAATGAATAAAATTGTTTTTGCCTAGCTGCAAGCTTTTTGCTTTTGTGAAGTTTGGAACAATTATTTCTTATGTGTGTTGAAAGCAAATTTCTTGCTAGAGACTGCATCACAGGAGACAGGGCTGAGGAGTTGGGGGATCCTATTCCCACCCACGAATTTTGTGATGGTGTAACTCTAAGCAAATTTTTTTCACCCCTCTGTGCCTGTTTCTCATTATTAAGTAGGCATAGTGATACCTCCTTCTTTCATAAAGCTTTTTCAGTCTGATTGGAGATCCAAGCTATGAAATGCACATATCCTGCTGCTATTACACAGCAAAATATTTTGAAGCCTTCTTTTAAAATTTAGGAGAGGACACATCTATGTATATCCAAAGTCAAAATGAAGCATTGCAGCTGTAATATTAAGGCCTAAGAATCCAAATAAAGAGGAGTTGGTGCCCAATCCATATTTTTATGCTTTATGTGGCTGGTTGTTCATATGTAGAAGAGGATATTTCTTCTATTACCCACCATCCTCTTTTGACTGTGTAGATCTTTTTAAATTGCCAAGAATAGAAATGAGTACATAAATGGATGTATTTCTAAACCACCTTCCTCTCCTTACAGAATGTAAAATGAGGAGGTTATTTCTGCTCTGCTATAAAACATGTGTAGTTGCAGTGGCTTTGAGAGGCTTCAGCACCACAAGTTTTACATTTAGTTTTAGGGATGTGGTTCTGTTACTAGGACACCACAGGATCTACCAAAAAAGAATGAAAAATAGTCCTTTTTTTCCTTTATTTCTCCAAGGCATTGTATTTTTATTACAGTACAGAGTGATGTGATCTGATTATTTCAAAGGCAATCTAACTTTGAGCTCCTTGTGTTTGTAGCCATTTGGTCATCACACGTTGGTCTCTCTAAAGGTCTTGGGTAATGATGTTGCCATCAGAACTTTTATCCGTGGGTTAAGTATTTTAGGGAATTCATTCAGCTCTGCTGCAGAGACAGAATTGATAATCTGCTTTCCCTTCCTGCCTTGCTGTTTGCTTTCTGAGATAGCTGTATTTTGAGAGAAACTCTGTGTGTGTCTAAACAAAGAGCTTGGTCACTGTAAATATATTCAGGAAGAATGAGTTCTGCAAACAAGCCAGACTTTGCAGTGCGACCTCTTGTTTGAGATGATCCTTGGGGAGAGATGTGGATGAGTAAAAGTAATAGACTTCTCAGTACATTGACTTTCCGGAGGAGCTGTAGGTCAGCCTGATTAAACCTGTGATCTCTTGAAAGAGATGACTAAGGAATAATATTTCAGATGTGTTTGTAGCAAGGACTGGCGTGGCTCTCAGCATTGAAACCAGTGTGTTAATCTTAGTTTAAGCCCTGTGTGGGTATTCAGTGCAGTTTTGCTAAGCATTGTCTTCTGAATAGTGGTTGAAGATCTCAGTCCTGGTTGTCCAGATGATGTCTGCACCTACTTTATTTGCCATTTTAACAGAGAGAATAAGACTTTATTGTACACAAATACCCCCATTTGAGAGCTGAGCTTCAAATTCAAATTCATGTGCTACTAGGGCTAATAATGGTCACATTCCTCCCTGTGATATTAGTGGATTCAAAGCCAAAACTCATTTATAATTTGAAAACCTACAAATCCTTCTGTCTTGGAATATATTTTCATCTTTACATTGCATCTGTCAAAACAGAGATGTCTTATACACAATTGTCCAATGTGTGAGCTGTAGATTCAGGACAGAGGACTGCAATCCCACATTGGGATGTTTCTTTGCCAGCATAGGCAGTAATTTTTTTTTTATCCTTTATGTCAATTTATTAAGCAGGAAAACAATTACGAAAAAAAAAAAGAGACTATTTCACATGGTACCTGTAAAGAAGTGTGACTTAATAGATTCTCCCTTCAAAAGTTAAACTAAAAGTTCAAATTCATAACAGAAACCATGTGATAGACCATTATTATTAGTCAAATTGTTTCTGAAAGAGAACAGAGATTAGGAGATATGTAGTCTGGTCATGCTAATGAATTGCTTTCAGCAGTGCCATAAATCTGTCTGAAAGCAAAGCAGTTGTAGAGCTGCCTCCAAGTTGGTTCCCAGCTGTTAGAGATTGGGTTGGACATGGAGCCTGGGAGGGAAACCTGGTACTGCAAATGGGACTGCTCAGTGAAGCCAACACAGAGGGTATCTGGATAAAGAGATACAAGTGATTACAAATACAGAGGACATTATTTTACAGAGTGTTATTTATAGGAATTTGGGTTGCGCAGGAAAAGCATCAGGCTTAACATGAAGGCCTCCCCAGCCAAATTTCAGACACTGCCTGTAATGCCTGAAAATGATAGAGCTGTTGAGGAGAAAGAAATCTGTACAAATTCTAAAATCAGATTAGAAACTTTTGACTCCTAGTAGGAGCCATACTAAAAAAACCCTGCTGTTATTGTGCCAAAATGAATTCATCTCAATGGTGAAAGACAGAACTGGCACCTTTGGTCAATATTTGTCAGGGATTATTGAAAAGAAAAATCTCTCTGCTGTCGCTCAGACCACTGTATTATCAGAATAAGTTTGTGGAAGTATTCAAAAAGCAAAAATTAACCAAAATGCAGTCCTCCTTCTAGAGAAAAGCAATTTAGCATTTAATAAAAAAATGTGACTTCTCTTGGGGTGGTGAATCTGCAGCCTATCAAGCCTGCCATATAATTTTAAATTTTATAACTCTCATGATTAGAAAATGTCAAGATAATCAAAATATAGGGGAAAATACAGCTGCTACAGTAAATGAATGCTCTGGAAGTACTTAGATTGTGTCATGCTGTAACATCCACATAACAATCCTGACTTTTAAAACACTTGTCACACAATGTTTTTCTTATACATTACTGCAGATAGTGAGGATTTGGGTATGATTTCACAGCTGATCTTAAGAGTGAGTTATTAAATTTACATTTTGCATTTGATACACAGCTCTGATAATGAACCTGCGCTGCAGAGAAAGTGTCAGAAAGTTTAATTTCTTTTGTGCTCAAACCCTCCTTATAAACCTGCGTGGGTAATAAAATTATAATCACATATTCATGCCTCTTTGCAAAATAAGTGTAATGATACTTTGTATTCCCTTGGCGCCAGCTCTCCCAGGTTCTTCAGGCACTTTATAAACATTAATTAGGGCTCGCACTGCACTGATCACCCTGCTTGTTTTGGAAAGTGTCTGCCAGAGTTTGATTACTCCAGAGCCCCTTGTTGATGTTGTACACAGCAGCAAACTGAGGCAGGGCAGTTAAGTTTACAGGATAAAATTCTTGCAGCAGAACAGTACTTAAGGTTGGGGCTGCAACTAAGAGCGTTTTCCTTTCCAGTTCCCTGTTGTAACCACCAGACCAATTCCTATGGGGACTCCGAAGTGTTTTCAATGGTTCAGATGGGTTTCTGTGTTGGAAGAGATTTAATTCATGCCATTTAACGGGTGTAGGATTACTGCATTGTCACCTGGTATCTCTTGAGGGCAAACGTGACAGTAGGGCAGCCGTGAAGTGTCCCGTGGCACCATTAAAGGCTCTTTTCCTATAATAAGCTGTGATAGGCAGCTGTCTGCAAGCATAACCTGCCTTCATTATGGTGAGTCTGTGCCTTGTTTGTGACTAAATGGACTCTTTTTCTGTTGGTCCTTAGCTTGCAATGTGCTACTTTTTCCTTGTTTTCCAGTCAAAAAAAAAATTGTACCTTCTCATGGAATCGTCTCTTCTCCACTCTCTTGCCAAAGGCTGTTTTATTAACTCCTGTCTGACTTCCATTTCCTGTCATCTTCTGCTGCTTTTCCAGCTGAAAGAAGACAGTGGTCATATCATGTCATAATTATTTTCTTTAGTAATTGCCATGAAGATGCTGAGTGTTTCCTAATTAGATCAGGCAGCGTTCATGGTGAAACCTCAGAGATGCTGTCTGAGGACACAATTTTCCTTCAGCTCCTGGTAATTGAGTTGTACAGGCCATGCTTGTGCAACCTGAGTTTCTCCCTGCAACTCCTGAAGCACATCAGGGAGTAAGAGAAAGAGCAAAAAAGCTTAATATGAGAAGTAATGGGAATTTTTGCCTTCCTATTCTTTACATATGCCATGGTGTGAAAATCTCCTTTGCACCTTTGTAGCTTTGTACCTCATCACAGTCTCATTTTGCAAGCAGAAAACTGGAGCTTGTTATACTGCTGTAAAGGTGAGGATCAGCTAAAAAAATTGAAGACTTAGATTCGTTTCAGGGGCAGATGGATAAAACTTACCCAGGGATTGAAAAACCATTTGCAAATGTGCCATTATTTTGATGTGAAATAACTCTACAGAATGTTCCAAATAGTGCCTTATTTTGCTGCTGGAAAGCTGTAAAATCATAGATCATTGCACTGTAGATGAGATGTTAATACAGGGGAATTTGTGAGCAATATAGAATGGCTGGATACATTTAGTGTGCTGCTTGCTTTCATTTTTATTAGTCAAAATGAACAGGGTAGTCAGCATTTGAGAGCCCTAACAGCTAGGATGTTACACCAACAGGATTAGTGTTCATGGCAAATGTTAGAAGAAATGGGAGAAATGGGAAAATTGCCCTTTATCTAACTTTGTGGTGGGGGAAATATTGCCTTAGCCCTGCTATTAGTGTTAGGAGCATGTCCCTTCCACCTTTTGGTTTAATGGATAGGAATGGGACATTTATCTGGGGATAGGAATTGGGCTGCTTATCCAGGGATAAGCCCCCAGGCACCGTAGGGGGCTGTGACCTGATCCTGCATTTGGCCACTGATGTGCATTTCCTGTGCCAGTTCAGCACAGTAGCTGCTGGGGCAGGATTAAATAATTCTCTGCACTGTGCAAGCATCATTACAAAACAGATTAGGAGGGAGGCAAAGCTTCCTTTATCCAGCCCAAAGTTGAGGTAGACCAAAGAGCTTCTACCACCCCTCAACTACATTTTTCCCCTGAAAATTGTACTTTTAATTGTAGATTCTTGGTGCCTCTTGGGGCTGTCCTGTTCAGGGCCAGGAGTTGGACTGGATGATCCTTGTGTGTTCCTTTCAACTCAGGATATTCTGTGATTCTATGAAAACAATTGCAGCTGATCAGCTTCTTGGTTTCATGTTTTCCCTGTAAAACCTGCAAGCAACAATTTGCCCAGGACTTTTAGGGGAAAAGGGCACATTTTTGCAGCACAATGTTTCCCTGAGCTCTTCCCATTGTGTGATTGTCAGACCCTGCACAGCTTGGCTTAGGACTTCTATTGAGCTTTCAAATTTACATGGCTAAAAATTAATTTGATCCTTAAAATAATGTGTAAAAAATCAAAGGTATCAGTTGAAAAAGGATCATGAAGTGTGTGTGTGGAGCTTTTGTTTTGGCAGGTAAAATACTGGAGAAAAGGAAGCCATTGGTTAGTCAGGAAAAGGAAATAATTTAGTTTTATGTTAATAGCTGTGCTTAATAATAATAATAATAATAATAATAATAATAATAACTATTATTGTAATAATAGCAGATGATACTTTTCTGCTGCAATGATAAAAAAACCAAACTCTGGCCTTCTAAGTCTGGAGTGATACTTAGGTACCTTTCTCATACCAGTTATTAAGCCCTTTTATTTGATGAGCTACTTAGTGTAAGGGCCTTGATGTAGCATCTAAAAATTACTTGAATTCTGAGCCACAGGCAGAACACAGTTATTTTGCTAAGGAGGAGGATGAAAAGGGAACCATCCCCTGGAAAATAGGTAGAAAGACAGGAGAAAGCATGAGCCATCTGCTTCTCCCTTATCAGTCCTTGTGGTCTTACATTTAATGATATAAAATGCTGCAGAAGGACACCAAGGCAAAGCAACCTTTTCTTTATCCAGCAGGTGATGGAAAACATTGCTGTCATTTCCAGGGCTCAGTGGAGTCACTCTGCTCACCGAAACCTCAGCGTGTGTACGACACAATAATGGAGGAGAGCTGGTGCATGCTGCACAAAGAGGCACACAGCAGCAGCACAGCTCTGCTCTGGTTTGCTGGCAATGGGATTCAGTCATCTTTCTCTCTTAGGAAAGATTAGGAAGAAATTCAAGGAACATGCTCCTTCTCACTGTGATATATAGAATGGCAGAGCTGTGATGGATTAGCAGGGCTTTTTTTTTTCCTTTATCCAGACATAATTAACATAAATAATTTTTTAAAAAGCCCAACCTGATTCAACCTGGTTTTCCAGCAGAAGAGAAGATAAATATTTGCATGATTCTAAAATATATTGTCATAAAACAGACTTGTGGCTGGATTCTTCCCAGTGCTTTGTGGTGTCTTTGCCATTCTCATGTGGTTTTCCCACTGAGATTCTCCCCAAAGTGTATAAGATCATACACATACTTGAGACTTTTAAATTCTCACTTTGATATGAAGTAGCAATCAATGCGCTAGTAATGACCAAAAAAAATGGTGGTATGTTTTCCTGCAGTGTGTGGCAACAGTGAGTGCAGCTTCTTAAACACAGCCCATGACTCAGGAGGCTATTTGCAAAATCAGAATAAAAAGAGTTGTAATTGATACCCAAATTATGCCAGTCAGACCTGGTTTAAGAGTTTGTTGCAAAAATAATTGGCCCTGGATTAAAATTCTGAAAATCTTAATTGATCCCTTTGACTTTCCAAAGATTGGTGAGCATCCAAAATAGTGTTTGGGGCATATGGTTCCAGCTACAATCTGCCAGACATATCTTGAGAAAAAAGAACTTTTTTGAAAAAAATATATTCTGGACTCTGCAGGCTTTTATCATCATGAATAAAAGCTTTTTTTCATTTATTCATAATCTACCAGATCTCTTTCCTTGCAGTTTCCAAGTAGAAGGTGTTATAATTGTTGTAGACACTACTTTTTCCTTTAAAAACAGAGTATTGTTATTCAAGTGCTTGCTATTCACGGTGCCTGAAAACCAAAACATCAAAGCAGTGACCTCTTAAATGAGATGTTGAAGAAACACAAAGCAAAACACAGAATCACAGAATGGTTTGGGTTGGAAGGAACCTTAAAGATCATCTTGTTCCAGCCCCCTGCCGTGGGTAGGGACACCTTCCACTAGACCAGGCTGCTCAGAGCTCCATCCAGCCTGGTCTTGAACACTCCCAGGGGATGGGGCAGCCACAGCTTTTATGGATGATCTGTGCTAGGGCCTCACTACCCTCAAAACAAAGAATTTCTTCCTAGTAACTAATCTAAACCTATTCTCCTTCAGTTTGAAGCCATCCCCCTGTGTCCTGTCACTCCATACCCTTGGAAAAGGCCCCTCTCCATCTTTCTTGTAGAGACCTTTCAGGTACTGGAAGGCCACAATGAGGTCACCCCAAAGCCTTCCCTTCTCTAGGCAGAACAATCCCAATCTCTCAGCCTTTCCTCCTAGGAGAGGTGCTCCATCCCTCTGAGAACTTGGTGTCTCATTCCAACAGGTCAAGGTCCTTCCTGTGCTGGGAACCCCTGAGCTCAAGGTGGGATCTCACCAGAGCAAAGGGCAGAATCACCCCAATGAAAAAATGGGGAGACCTGAACCCAGCCTGGTTTCCTCATGCCTTGTTGGCTGAAATCATTACACATGTCAGCAAATGTCTCTCTTACAACAGCCCTGAAGAGGCTGCTAATGAAATAAAGGAAGGTAATTTAGCAAAGAGATGAGACACTTTGGTTTTCCCTTGGTGGTTAGCAATGACTATTTTTTTCTGCTTTGTTTAAGTTGCTAAGGAACCTTATTTGCTCTTGAATCTATTTTTAATTGACCCCAAAATGAAGAGTTGTTACAAGAAAATGCTTTCTGGAGTCTAGATTTGTGAATCAATGTCATTCAAAGGAATAGAGTTCATTCTGGATTGAGATGTCTGATGTTTTCAAAGCAATTTTTCCATCCTTCAGAAAAACATTTTAAATTAAATACAGACTGTAACACATTGAAGCCTATTGGATATTTTGGAAATTAACTGTGATTTATTGGTTTAAAAAGTTTAGGAACAACTTTACTGTTCTTCCCTGAGGGTCCTCTGTTGGAAAAAAAAGTGATATTCCTTGTATCTTGAGCTAATTCAGGTATAACCACAAAGAAAACTAAAAAAAACCCCACACCTAACAGAAATGACACCACTGGTGATTACAATTGTGCTATATGGTCTGACTTTGGGAATATGTATTTAAGTTTATATTCCCATAAAAATAACTTTCACAAGACTTACAGGTTTGAGATTTTGATGTATTGCTGTTTCATTTAGACCATCTGTCTTCTGATGTCCTGAAATGGTATTTCTTGTTACCTGAAATGGTATTTCTTGTTCCTATCAGAGTTGTGGAGTTATTAAAAATCAAATTTCATCTTTTTTTTTTTTCTCTTTTTTTTCCAGGCAAAGCTGCTTGGCATCAACACTGTTAGTAAACAAACACAAACACAATCAAATATTCTTCCAGTACTGCATTCCCGTGTGTGTTTGTTGAAACTGCAGCTCAAATGAGGTTGGATGCAGCAGTTGTACCTGACTGCAGACAGGCACAGCAATATTTCTCTTTGCACTCAGCTTGAGGAAAGCACAGGCTTGACTTAAGGTAGCTTAAGTCCTGTCCAAGGTCTTTACATTGAAGATAAGTTTGCTGTAAGACACAGTGCATTGTTTTTTTAAAAGAAATTAAGTGGATTTCTGAGATAGATTAATACACTTTCAGGTGCTGCTGTATAGCATTTTGAGATACTGTATGAAGGCCAGGAAATTCTAAATTAAAGAAGATATGTGAGATTCTTCTTGACCTTTTGGCTTAGATCACATTTAAAATAAGATTCATTTAAGGTATCCTGTATTCAGGGGCACATTTAGTAATCTAATAGTCCTCCATTTTTAACTGCTCTAATTGTATTTATCTTAAAATTATCTGGCATTCATTGGCTTTTCTGACAATTTTAATTTATTCTAGTATATTTCTCTAATGTCTTCCTTTGCCAGAGGGTAGTGGAGAATAGAAATATTAGGATACCAACACCATGGGAGAGTGGAATTATTTAGAGGCCATAATATATGCTTATAACTAAGAATAATGGGATAAAATTAAAATGGGAACATTTAGACTGAGACTGAAGAAGCCTTGACAGTAAATTCTGTTGAACTGTGGAGGTATTTCCGACAGAATATGGTGAAAGACTCATAATTTTTAAGTTGCTACTAGACTGGATAATTTAGAAGACTTACTGTACATGGAGCAATTGTTTTCTTACAGTTGGAGATACCTCTCTTTTCAATCTCACTTTTGGCTATTTTTCCTCCTTTGCTTTGTCAAGCTCCTTCAGTGGGACTGGAAAGAATTTACAGAGAAGACAACATCCTGTGTTTGTGCATAGGATTACCTGAGAAAGTTGTGTTGCAAAAGTCATCTGTAGCTTTTTCCAGTGGATCCAAGAAGCACCAGAGCTCTGATTTTTCTCCTTGTTTGCCTTCTGGGGAGAGAAGTGCTGTGCATGTTCTCTGCCTTCCTCCCTGAGGAAATAATATGACTGGTTGTCTTCATTGCTAATGAAGTTTTTTGAGACAAAATATGCAGAATGGATTATAAGAGGTCTCTTCTTTGAATGGCTATGACAGCATCAGTTATATGATAAAACTGAATTTTGATTCTTCATTTGAGAAATGTGCCTTTCTGAAGTGCTGAATTTGATAACAGCTGTTTTAGGAGAAGCTGGAGAGGAAAGAGCATTTGAGACCATCCTTGGTGGCAGGACAAAATGTCAGTGAAAACAAGGCCATGGTCAGAGATGGAGATGGGGCCACAGCATTATGGACCAAAACAATTCTGTGATTCCAAGTAGCAACTGCAACCTTTTTTTTTTTTTTTTTCAGAATGATGGCCCAGGACATAAAGCCAGGCTGTTTTGCCACTTTTGAGTCTTTTCCTTTGAGCCTATTAAACAGTCTTGTGTTGTGATCATTGCTTTTGGGCGTGTTGGATGTGTGATACCAGATTCAAGCAGGGATTCATTCATTCCTGAGGCATCCTTTGGGTGCTGCCAATTTAACAGACCTGTGACAGCGATGTAGTGAAGATAAAGGGGAGAAATGTAAAAGAAACCAACCAGATAAGTAAACAAATGTTTAGTCTTTGGAGAAGAAAGGAATTTTTCTTTCCCCTTAACTTGAACAATCTGAATAATAATAATTTCCAAAGTATTAGGACCCACTTTATATCATCACTGTTACCTTCATTGCTCCAGGCCTCTTTCTGCAGGGCAGTATTGTAGCTGGAAAAGCTGCAGTGGAAATTCTAGCTCTGTTTATTTGTATAAACAACCTGCAGATAAACTTTAGCTATTTTATTAATCAACAGCTGTATTTTTCCCTCCTGAAAATCTCAACAGAAAGGCCATTTCTGTGACTGCCCAGGACAAATTGCTCAGCTGTCAGAGCCAAAGATGGCAGGTGGTTTTCCAGGGCTCTCAGTACAGCCTGTGTCATATTTTTATTCTACCCAGGACTTGGTGAGTGGGCAGTCAGGGAAATGGTGTTTGCTGGCTTTGATGGCTTTTCATGCCATGGCCAAGCAATAAAGAGCCATGCTTGCAAATGGTCCAAGAGAACATTACAGTCCAAAGTTCCAGACAATGCATATTCCCATTACAGGATTCAAGTATTTAGGATCATTTTGAAAGGTCTAGGCAAGGTAGATTGCTGTTCAGTGTTATTAACAGGCAAATCACATCACAGAACAAAGATTTGTGTAAATATTTCAGCAGACTGAAAGAAAATGAACCTCATGCTGATCTCAGAAGGATTTTCCAAAGTGATTCTGCCACAGTTGCTTTCAAATATTTAGATATATTGCTGGGGTTATTGTGAGTCCATGAATTCACAATGCATGAGTAAATATGTGCATGAACTACTCCTGCATTTGCAGGGGAAAGGCTGACTGAGCAAATGAAGCCTTTTTCCATCTTGGTATCAAGTAGAAATAGTCCAGATATAACTCAACCTCGTGCTTTTAGACATAGAAAAGCTGTTGTTCCTTCTGGATAGGCATAATTTGGAAGAAAATTCTATATTTAGTGGGCTGTGGACAGGGACGGACAAGGAGTATATGAAAACTCCCAAGATCTGAAATGCTACAGTGACTCTCAAATGAGTGGTCAATGGGCAAAGGAAGTTGCCCTGGTGAAATGTGTATGGTATAGCTGTTATGTTTTGATAGCTCCTAGCAACTAATAGTTTGTCAATTAGCTACCTTTACGATGAACCTGATACCTGGAATGAGTGATTACCTGTATTTCTCTGTAAGCCCAGTGTAAGTTCAGCAAGGTCCTACTGCCAAATTTCAATAAATGCAAGTGGCCCAAGTGCCAAAGCCAAGGAGGCTGTACAGTCATGTATATTAATTTACAGTATCTTACTGTACAGCTGGAAGACCCTTTCTAGACCATCAAACCATAGTCAGGACAGACATGGACCCCTATCAAAAAGTATCCCCATTTTTGACCTGGTTAATTACTATTTACTCACAGAAGACATAATTACAGCTTGTACGTTGTTAACCAAACTGCACATTACATTTTATGAACTACAGGCATGCTTCTAGGTTGAAAAGAGGTTTACTTCTCCTTAATTTTTTCCTCATTCCCACTTCTCTGAACTTTTTTAATCATGTTTTCTCATTAGCAGAATATA
This sequence comes from Climacteris rufus, assembly GCA_013398175.1. Taxonomy (NCBI): domain Eukaryota; kingdom Metazoa; phylum Chordata; class Aves; order Passeriformes; family Climacteridae; genus Climacteris; species Climacteris rufus. Next base: position 147,428 of record VZRZ01002767.1, on the reverse strand, counting down.
CTTGATTAACTCACTCATTTAATGAGGTGCTTTGGGATGATAAAGACAGCAATCCATTCTGCTGAATGACTTTGAGATGTTAAAAATTAAATAAAACTTATAAGTACCAACAGATCTCCTGTTGGTCTTTACTTGTAGTTGTTCTTTGATGTGAGAGAATATTCAGTTTCAGTTAGTGCCCCTCGTTCAAGAAAAGTTGATTTTCAGATTGTTGTTAATAACAAGTGCTGACACACTGTGGCATAAACTGGTTTATTTTCTCAGAGAAATACTTAGATTAGTTTAAGAGTAGGTCACGCTTTCTTGATTTTCAAGCAATTAACATTTTTATTAGTTTTTTACAGAGACAAGACAGTGATATTTATTTATATTAGATCTCAAAGAAAAGTGTCAGAGGAAATAAACCTTTGCTCATACAAAGCATTTTTTGCTTAAGTCTGCCATGCTCTGGAAGGTAAAATTGGGAAAACAACAGGGTAGGTGCTACAGTTGAATTTTATATCATTCAGGTCATTAAAGACAATTGGAATGAATCTTTCCTGTTAAAGACAATTCTCCTCTATTTGTGTGTAATTTTTCAATGCTTTGTTTTGTGGTTTTGTTGCTTCTGTACTTGTGAAAGAAACCCAGGAGAAGTGTTACTTTGCTGCATGTTATGGTTATAAAGGTCTTGGTTCAGCATTTTTAAGATAGGGAGTGAGTTCTCTTTTTACTGAAAGGTCATGTGTTTGGAGTTCAGCGTGCACAACATCTGGATGTCACTTCAACAGCTGGCAAACTTGTTGGGGAGCATCTGTTTCCTATTGCAGCTACTTTTCATTGAGGCAGATTGAATGTGGCGTCTGAAAGGGCTCATTGCATACATGGAGATTTCTCTGGTCATTTCATGACAAAGTGATTATTTAAGGGCACAGATTGTGCCTGTTCCATGTAGTGCTTGGTGCACTGTAGCTGCTGTCAGAGGCAAATGTAAGAGACATTAAGAAATGGTCAAGGAACAATGTGGATAAAGAGGAAAACAGTGAATGAAATTTAGCAAAGTCCTACATTCGTAGATACTTACTACTGAGCTTGTAGAATGCTTTGAACATAACATTGTAGTTTTGAATGAGATGCTTCATTTAACAGATTATCCTACTCTGATGGATGTTTAAGATTGATGCTATTTTTTGAACTGTCAAAGTCAAACCTCTCATGAAGGTGATTAATTCTTCTGGTTTTTCTTTCATTTGTTTTGATCAAGGATATTCTATTGATCAATTTGGTATCTAAATCTAGTGAAATCTCATCATGTTTGTACAATATTATGTGTAACTATGTGCTCTTATCTCTAGATATGACTCAGTGCTACCTTTATGGAACAAGTAATAACTTGGATTTGGCCAGTGATCTTCCAAAATTATCATCTTATGCCATCATTTCTCAAGAAAGGATTTTAAGAGATTCTTTTTGAGTGGGCTCAACCAAAAAATGTCTTCAGAGGAAAGGTCTATGAATCATTTACTAATAGGTGATTATATAGCTATGGACAGGAGGCTGAAACCACTCTTCCTGCACTTGTTCTGCATTCTAGCAATAACATTGAGACCATGGCTCAGTACTTTTTGTTGACTCACACTAACAACATTGCCCCATCCTCATTTGTTCTAGGAGTTCCATCTTTATTTGAAGAGTGAAGTAAGAGCTCTCTAGATGTGCACAAAGGCACACCAAGCAGGATGGTCTGCTGAGCCTGGTGCCAGCTCTTAGTCCCTTGGAGCTCACAGGCTCATGTTGCCAGTGTTTGATAAGTGAACCTCAAGGGAATTAAGATTTCCAATGAAGTTTGGTAAGGCTCGCAGTCAGGTATCTGAGTGTGAAGAACTTCTAGGAATTGACTGCAGGTTGTTTTCTTCTTACTCCCATCCTGACATTTGACATGCATTTTAAAACTTAAAACCAGGAATCACAGTTTGCATTCTTGGAGTGGGCTCAGTTGTATCCCTGGTTTACAAGGGGGACTGGAATATCTATTCAGGACCTCTATGGAAAAATAGTTCCGTTCTATTGTTGCTTGTTACTGCTTCCTTGTAGCTGTTTATCCAGTTGTTCTGCTGTGGTCTTGCCACTAAGCATGCTAATGCCATTAATGGAAATGGATGAGAGAACTTCATTTGTTCCAGAGAGTTTTCCAGGAGAGGGCAGCCATCGTTAATTCTGGGTCAGTTCATGCAATACAATGTGAATATAGATTACTGGCAGCGTTTGTCTGCAACACTCTATTGCCCAGCATGGTTTGTGTGCTTAGTTCTTTTAATTTGTTCTTTTGTTACAATTGCAAGTGCGTAAAAGATAGACTCTTTCACAAATTAATGCTGGAAAAGACAACCCACATAATAGAGTGGTTAACTCCCAGTGCCATGTTCTTGCTGAAATCGCAAATGCTCTTGGGAACAGTTTCCTTTCCATGCCACTGTTTGCTTTATATACTTTCCAAGCAACTGATAAGCTTCTCTTCACTCTCTTACTTCAAAGATATTTTTGGAAAAGCATAGCCTCAACTGTTGCTAGAGACGTGAAAAAATCTGGAAAAAAGATTTCCCTGGCACTGAAAACTTTTCCTTCTTTTGTTTAGAAAGGATCAGAACAAAATGATCCTCTCTTCTCTCCTCTTTACATAATGAGGATGCATATAAAGCCTCTCTTGGTTGGATGTAAGGATGATAAGTTAGCACTAAGGGGCACATCCCACATGCACAGTTTGGATCTGTGCTTATGCAAACAGCAGCACTGATGGAGATGGCATCAGGAGGCATCATTTAGTTGTGCCCTCCCTGGAGCTATGGCTTTGGCATAGCTTCTGGGACTGGGATGGCAATGAGGGTCCTCAGGCTTGGTATTAAGACTGCAAGGAAAACTTCTTTTTCATATGAAATGGGTATCTTCCTTTCTTGGATCAGTTCAAACCAGCAAAAGCTGTTTTCCTTTTATCCTTTTTTTCCTTTCTTTTTTAATTAAAAAAAAAAACAAAAAAAACCAACCTGTTTTCCTGCATGGCTAAGTAAAAACCATTTGCCAGACCCCTAGGTAACGAAAACCCATGGATTTTTATAAAGTTAAAAATCTGGTCCCAGCAGGTGCTAAGGTTTGGGAGGATTTTTTGTTCCTGTTTTGTAGGTGGAAACATGATGCACTTCTTTACACTTCACATGCAAATTTACAAAATGATACATGGCTTCAGAGGTAAACTAAGGAAGCCATAAAGTCTTTCCATACGTTGAATTTTGAAGACTTTTAGCTTCAATGTTTCAACTTTGTCAACTTCTTATACTCTGCAACCTCCCTTCATTTCTTAGGCATTCTACTAATGTGTATCAAATGTACACACATAATCTCAAAATACGTAAATCGTTGAAAGACGTCAGGCAATGCAGGGCTGCTTTGTCTGCTGTGGTGGGTGAGGAGTTAATAATTTCTCATCTCTGCTTCTCTGTCCCTGGATCTCTAGAAGGTGGAACAGCCACCATACTGTGTCTACAGATGAGCTGATAGCTCTGGCTGGCCTGTTCACAGAGCCTTGTGAAAATAATTCTTAGAAAAGAGACTTAATCAGCTGCTGCACTACGCTGATTTGCTCATAATTGTATCTGTCTTTTAAAAGCTAAAGATAAAAGGACAGAATTTGACACCTGCTCATTGCTCATTTTCCCAGCAGCTCTCCAGGCTGGAGCACAGTTGCAGGGTTTGAGTGAGGAAAAAGGTTCTGCCACCCCAGTTGTCAATTAAAAGGAGAGGGGTTTGCAGGAATGTTTTGCAGCACTTGACAGATGAAGCCCAAGGCATGGCTCACAGCCTTGGGTATGGAGAGGATTTAATTTTTTACTCTCTGTAGCTGAACTCAGTGTTTCTCTTCTTCTCTCCACAACAATGTTATACTTGCAGTTTTATTTAAACACAAAAGTTTTCATCCACTGTGCACTTCATTGTGCTGATGTCCGAGGTCTCCATTCCTTCAAAATGCACTGATGGGAAAGAAAGGATTTCTGGGCTCTTACTGTAAGTCTTTACTCAGAGAATTCTCTTTTAAAGAGTCTTATTTTTTATTTCAATTTACTTTTCCTTATGGTTGTGTTTCCTTTTATCCCCTCTACAACCTTTCTGCATATCCTATAAATCCTCAGGCTTTACCTTTGGTTTAGTGCAAGACCCATTCCAGTAAGGAGGTGGTACCTCAATGAGCCAGCATGGGGATTTTGAAAACTTAAAATTAAGATGTTTTTCTTTATCTTCTGAAAATCACCTTCCCCTCTCATTTTCTTTTTGGTAGCTTATTATTACATTTCTGCTTAGTGAAAACTCCTGACTTCTCTTCCCAAGACAGGTTAACTCCTGCCTAAAATGCCTCAGTGTCCCCATGTGGAAATCTGGCACAGTGCTCATTTTCTTACTCTGCCAGATAGCCTTGAGATTTGAGATACACAGATAAAGACATTTTTAGTTTCTTTAAGTTCTTTTTTTTATTGTTTCTGATTCTCTAGCAATGCTGTCTTCACAACTCAGGAAAACAGATCTGTGTAGTTCAAGAAGCCATACAAATTGTTCTGCTAAGCTCTTAGGAACATGAGTATTGTGGTCCCTAAATCTTATAGTCTTTGTCCTTGAGTGCTTATAGTCTAGTATTTTATGTATATATACATGTACACACACATACATACCTATATATATACATATTGTATGCTTTACAGGCTATATATAAAGAAAAGGTTAGCAGGGAGGAGGAATAGGGAAAATAATTTAACAGAGTAATAAGAGAGAAGTGGTTTTGCACACAGGTTGTAGCCCAGAGGTGGCAGTGAGCACAATTTGCCACCCCTGTAGCAATCACCAAGATTCTGTGGTTATTTTTGTGTGACCTCAGCAACAGGTTTCAGTTTGCGCAGGAAAAGATGGGTCAGTGTGTGGGAATTTAGCCTGGGCTGGGCTCTTTCTATAGCTAGAAAGTAACCAAGCTGGAAATGAGGTCCATGCAAGGTGCCAGGTGGATGTAGCCAAGTCATGGACCTACAGGATGATCTTTGGTGCAAGGGCTTCAGGAGAATTGAAAGTTTGAAGGTGACAAAATCAGAGATGAAGAGGCTTTAATTTCTAAGGCTTATAAACCAATTAGATCTCAGAGAAGGGCATGGCAGTGTAGGCAGAGCAAAAAGGTCAATTTTGGAGACTTTTCTAGAAAGTGACATCAGGATTTAATCAGAGGCTGGAGGTGTGAGTCATGAGAGGATATCAAGTCAAAGTGAAAGCTGAGACTGGCAGTAAAGAGTCTGATTTTATTTCTGAAATTAAGACAGGTATGGGGAGGAAAGGACTTTATGAAAAATTCAGGAGCTAGGTTTTGAGCATGTTCAGTTTTAGAAGTAGTGAATTATTAACAGAAATATCTCAGGGAAAAGCCAAAAGTAGTTTGGTTTGATGACTCTAGGCTTAAAGATTTTTTGTTTTCTGTAAGCTTGATTGTTATTTACGTGTTCATATCCAATCTTGCAAGGAAAAATATGGATTTGTGTCACAGAGGATGACTGGAAGCTTCCATCTACATATATCTGTTACTGCAGTTCTTTGTGGATTCAAACTGGATTTTGAGACAGGTCATGATATAGAAGCAGTGTGCAATCAGAATAAAGAACTCATAGTAGGGTTTGACAGTTTCCAGCCCATATCTGCCTGGATTATTGTCTCATGTCTTAATGCAAAAGTGTGCTAATCAGACATAGGGAAAATGTGAAAAAATGAACTCAATCCGTTGGCAAGTGAAACAATTCAGAGTCATTGGGCTGAAATATGCTGTGAATGAAAGTCAAAGAAACTTCACGAAAAATATGTTCATTCTAATGGGCCCCTCTGCTTTGGAGCACGCCCAGTCTGTGGACACTGGGCACAGGTGGTCTGGAAACCACACGTCAGCCCTGCCCTGCACGGAACGTGCCGCGGTCATGGCGTTTGTGCCTGGCCTTGTTTGATGTCTCTCATTTAGCTCAGCTCATTGCATTTCAGTCCTGGCTGGGCTAAAGGAGGCCCGTGAGGCTCAGTGTCCTCCTGCTCATATTTACACAGCCACTGAAATGTGGTAAATCATCTACCTGCCTGTTAATAGGGGGGTTATATATTATCTCGTACCAGGCTTTGGCTGATCTACGAGGACACAAAAGTTCTTACGACCTGGGCATCTCATGCAATGTTTCATGGTTCTTTTTAAGACAAACATGGAAAATGAGTGACAGACCCACAGTTTTTCTTTAAATAATCAACACAACTGTTCTTTTGTTTTGTTTTGTTTTGGTTTTTTTTTCCCTTACTTAAAACATCCTGCACCAGTGTCTCTATATATCTGAGCATGGACGTACTGCTGTCTCATCTCTTTTCTCACCTGCATTTGAGTTTCAGACCTCACAGATTTCTCTGTGCAGGCCTCAAATAATACAATTATGCTACACATAGGATTAGGTTAACTAGCAATTTAAAAGAAAAATAACTCCCTGTAAGGTATGATCCTGTATCTCTGTTAGAGTCCAGAGCACTACTGTGTGCCTGTTGAATGGATAAAGCAGAAAATGCTGTTTCCACTTGAAATGGTAGAAAACCCAGAAAAAAAAATTCCACTTCCATATTGCCATATTCTGTGAGAATTTGTGTGCGTAAACTCTGTGACTGAACCCGTATATTTGATTTTGCATGCAAAGAATTGGGTGCAGGAGCCCAGTTTTGTGTCTCTGCTAAGTGGACCTTACTTCTCTTGTGAGTTGTAGTTCACTGCCATCTCCATAGCAGATGTGCCACAGTCACCACCCTTATCATTGATTTCTAGAGAAGGTAACTCTCCCTGGAGGACTGCAATCCATCCAGTGTCTAGAGGCTGAGACATGCTCCCAAACCAGCATGTAAGTGCTGTAGGCTCCTTTTTACCATTCACTTTTGCAGCCACAGGTCAGAAACTCTGACAAAGTTGGCATGAGTCAACTTTTCAAAATCTCTTCTGCAGAGGGAGAGGTTTGTCTCATATCCATCACTGCACAATGTCAGGAAAAAAGATAAAATTAAAAATCTCACTATGGAACCAGTGAGGAATGAGGTGATTTGCTTCAGTAAACTGCATGTCAAGTCATGTCATGGTGTGATTTTTGGGTTTGTGCTTTGCAGAGCCAGAAGCTGGACCCAATGATCCTTGTGGCTTCCCTTCCAATTTAGGATATTCTGTGATTCTGTTCAGTTCCTGCAGTGGTTTTGCACAAAGTTGCCAATATACCAAAAACAGTGTTGTGTGATACATCCTAGCAAGTTTTAGTTCTGTTTAAATGTAATACAGGGCCTTTTCCCCCTCCTTTTTTTTCTCTCCCACAGGGCAGAGTAAGAATGATCTGAAAGTAGTCTTGACACAGACAAGCTATAGAAATAAAGTTTTGAATAACATAAAATAACATGCAAATCCCAGGCTTGTGAAGTTTCAAACACAAGACACATACCATATGCCAGCCTGACCTCCTGGCTGTGTAGCAGATAATAAAAAGAAGCCTTTGTCAAACCTGCATGTGATGAACAGATAAAAAAGGGTTGGCCCACATTCATAAATGAGACTATTTAAGCAAGCTGGGGCTGTGTCATAGAGTATTTTAAACTAAGTCAAAAGAAACTCAGGCTTACTGGAAAACACAGAGCTTTGAGCATCTTCAAATTTTAGGGATCTGCCTTTGAGCATTTAGGTTGGACTGGACACAAGCAGTATAAACTCTGAAGTGATTTTACTTGACAGCAAATTGGGCAAAGCACCAAATCACAGGTTATCTTGGCTGCCAGAGGAGAGATGAGACAAGCAGGTGCCATCCCTGTGCCAGCAATTTCTTAGGGAAGAAGAAATGTCTGTCATAAAAGGCATGTGTGAAGCAAAGTAACTCCCACCAAAACCAGGAAGGTTAAACTGAACTGACACATTTCTGAAATTGGTCTGTGGTTAATGTGCATTCAGGTTTTAAGATCCCAAGTAGAAGTTGGAGGCAGTTGGACCCAGAGCACAAGTCATGTTCATGCCTCCCTCCTCAGCCAGCATGACCCTGATATTTGGAGTTAATTGAAGAAGGTTGTACCTTATGTAGATTTTTATAGCCAAGATCAAGTAGTGCTCAAACTAAGTTCTGATCACGTGTCTTGGACATTAAAACTGGACACAAACATTGCACTGATTTGGAGGAAGGAATCTTAGGGTCAAAGAAAAGGTTGAGGAATCCTTTTGCAAGCGAGTCCTATGGGGATGCTGCAGCATCCTCAGCCCGTTGCCATCACAGAGTTGAGAACAGACACAAACTGGGAACAACTTGGCAAGAACAATAATGGGACCAGTCAGGATCTGTCATCAGCATACTGGGCACTGCAAAAGCGTGATTCAATAGGAAGACATGGACAATTATCAAAGACTAATTGCTTATTGTTGCTAGAACTATATTTTAAATGTGTTTTTCTTTTTAATTGCTTTTGGAGCGAATAAAGTGTCCTTAATTCAATTCTAAAATGTTTGGGAATGGGAAGTCTGCCAGGAATCAGGCAGCTCAGAGGTCTTGTGAAAGCAATTGCCTCTTTCACCAGCCTGTATTCATGTTTAGTTATCCCATCCTCTGCCAACTTTCCTGTTTTCAGGTTCGTGCCCCTGTGTTGGCTGAAAATCTCCGGCTTGTTGGTACTTGCATGAAGCTGCAATAGTTTGTTCATGTATTTTCCTGTATTTTTCATTCATCACTGTCCAAGGGCCTTGACCCAAAGAGGAGCTGAACTCTTCAGGTCCATAGGGGTTTTGGATCAGCAGGCTCTGAGTATAAGGGCAGTTTTTAGGACAGGACTAGCAGTGGTTGACAAGGTGAGATATCTGTGTAATTTGAACCTGTTACAACACAAACATCTGTGTACCTCTGTGCTCTGCTACCACTGACTGCAGGGAAATTAAGCAGGGGCTGGATTTGGCTCAGTATTGTGTGGGTATCACAATGAATGAACATGAAGTTGTTATTCCAAATTAAGATGCTCAGGTTGGATTTGAGGAGCAGGTCCAAATCACAGACAGAAGGATTTATGCAAGTAGCTAGAAGGGCCTTGTGCTATTAAATAACCATTCAGCATTTTCATGATGAGAGTGACAGGGAACACAGCTTTTATATACACAGAAATATCTTTTGTATGTATGTATTCAGCTCTGCAAGTACTCCAGGACCTCGTCATGGACAAATGAATGTAACCAAATCTGCATCTCTGTGTGCAAATAATTTGCAGGAACGGTTGGGAAAATGAAAGGAAGCTGGTCTACATTAGGGAGAGCAAGTGCAAAGAGGGGAAACAGAAACAGTGTTTAGGTTCTTATTTTGGAGGAGACACACAGCAAAATCCCAGCATCCTGTTGTCTCCACAGAATGCCACATGTCACCTGCTGCCCCAAATCCAGGCTGATAAAACTGTTGCTGACTTGACATAGAGCATGAGGGGAGGGATGGGGAGCTTGCTTGTTTGGAGACAGGCAGGGTCAGCTTGCTCTGAGAGAGTTTGCGTGTAATACAGGTTTTTTTTCTCCTTTCTGATCTTTTCTTCCCCCTGCATAAAATGTAAGATCAGAAATGGACAGAATTGTTCAACCTATTTCTGAATATATGATTTCAAAAAGAATGGCCTTTGCATTGTTAAGTTCCTTGCAAAATCCTGAACAAACATTCTTGCAAAAAAGGGCAAGGAAAATAAAAAGGAAAAATAAAGAAGTTGTTCAGACACCATGGCTGGCCCTTTCTATGTTCTTTTAGGGCAATTAGAAGTAAAGCTGGCCTGGGCAAACATTTTAATCAGCACTTCAGATTTTTTTAACACAAAAATCCTGAATCATTCTGTGAGACCTTCATTGCAGCAGCTCTGGCTTGTGCTTTGGGTCTTTGGCTTTCCTCCAGCAAAGTACCTGATGGACATTGTCTAGAGATGTCAATGATACTGCAGCTCCTCTCTCCTCCCCAGACCATGGCTCTCCTGGTTCACGGACCAAGGTGAGTGAAATTAGTATTTTGTAACAATTCTAATAGCACAGCAGTGGTTGATTGGCTTAGTACCCTAACTATAGCAGTAAAGCTAGGCAAGACTTGCTTTTCTGGTTTTAAAGATCTCTCTTACCTTGTATGTGAGAGGTATTTACTCATCTGGGCATCTCATGCCTCGAGTTTTGTTGGCCAACTTGTTTGTCCAAAGCCATTCCTCTGTGAGGTGTTTGCTTAAAGCCTTGGGCCAGGTTCCCAGCTGCAGAGAATGGCAGAGGCCAGTGCATCTGCATCATCTGGGGAGTCAACACCCCATTTAAAAGGAAATATACAGTGGAAATTTCTCCATTTTCCCCTGGAAAGATGAGCAAAACCGCCCTGCCTTCCTCTGCAGCCTGTTTTTTAAAATCAGCCCAGACATGAGTGAGGAGAGAACACATTGCTGGAATATGCATTTCCACTGAGATTAAATGTATTTGTGTGCGGCTTTCCAAAATTAAACTTGGACAGTGGCAAACAGGGACTTGGGTGTGAAAATGCAATTAGCCATGACTCAGAACTCTAGACATACAGGGGGACCAGTGAGTTGTGACTTCTCACATGGAAACTTGACAGAATAGCAAGAACAACTTGCTACGTGTTAATATGAGCAGAGTAAATAACACAAAATGTTATTAATGTTTGGTATTCATTTCCAAGTGGCTCCTTTGGGTGATGTAGACAGAAGTGCACCTGGCAGGTGATGGTAAACAATGTTTCTCTTGTGGAATAGCCATGGTCTTCCTGTTAGTAACATTCATTCCCTTTTCTTGAGGGTTGTGAGATTCTGAAAGAAAGACATTATAAGGATACTGGTGTATTATTTTCACATAATGGTCTCCCAGACTTCCTATGGTGTCAATAAGCATCACCCATCAGCTGGGCTGTGAAGTACTTTGTTGCTCTTAAAGATTAATTCATGGAGATCCTAAAAGGCTTGGCTAAGGCTCTCAGTGTAAAAGCAAAGCTTTCCAATCACCCTTCACAGTGGTAGTATCAGCCTCATCCTCTGACTTCCAAAATATGTTGGATAACATTTTCTCTCTTGATGCAATAATCACTTAGGGAAGGTCCTAAAGAGACAACAGAGTGACCCAGTTCATGAGTGTGCAGCAGACACGGTTTCTGTCCTTTCTTCATGGCTATCAGGCATTGCAGGGTAATTTTAGCACACAGAAAACCAACATAGTGGATATTGTAGGTAAATGAACAGGAAAGGGGACAGGGGGGACAGGATTCTGTTGGCTTATTAAATTGCTTCCAAAATTCTTTCACTTTTAATTAGAAGGAGATTGGGAGATTGCTAGGTCTTTATGCTTCTTTTTTTTTTCCTTCTGTCAGCCAGATTTTATGCTCCCACTTTTCAAATGTAATTTATATATGCTGCTTGAATTAAACTTGGTCCTTCTCATTTTCTGAAGTGCTGCTTCTCTTGTATCTGAATCTTTGTAGGCTGGAGATACAGCCACGACTGTCTTCTGTGCTAGTGACTGTATCTTCTGATTCAGAGCTCCTGTATTCCGAAGCCAATAATGATTCACTCTCACAGCAGTGGTGTGAGCAGTCTCAGCTTTTATATGCCATCTGTGTGAGTGAGCTGAATCTGCAGAAACGGGACCCTGTGCACATGGCTTTCCTCTGTTCATGGTTGAAAATATTAAAGCAAATCCGTATGGTCCATGAGATGTTTTCTGTGTCAGGAAGGGAGTAAAACTGCCTGTCAAACCAAGCTGTTCTCTCTGATGAAAGGGGACTGTTTTGAAACACTCCTTTCCATAGTATTTTGCATGCCAGCCATGTGTGCTTTCTCATCTGACATCTCATTGAGATCCTTGGCTCCAGTACTGCAGGAGGGAAGTGTGTTCTGGGAAGGAAGGAAGTTATCTCTCAATATGTACACAAACTCGTGTGCACACACACTCTTAAATCATTCTAAATGAATTGAACTTTTTTTTTTTTTTTTTTTTTTTTTAGGAATGCGAAAGAAAATTAATCTGGTTGAACCAGACTTAATTGCTTCCCTTTTGTTTGGATTTTCTATTTTCTCATGAAGATATTAGAAAGAAATGCTCTGAGCTATTATTAGATACAAAGGTAGAGATAGAGGGCAAAGGGTTCATTTACAATTCCTGCAGCAGAACATTGAATTTTAAAGCTAAAAGGCAAGCTGATGAGCAGCTTGAAAATACAGATTCAACCACTAAGCCTACAGAGTATTTCTGAAGGTTCCTGCTGGTCTGGGCATCTAACCCTTTGTGCAGCTGTAAAACCCACTGGATGGAGGAAACAGAAAAAAAAGTGTATTTGGGTTTTTTTCTCTTTATTTATTGAAAGGAGTCACCTTGCAAGGAAAAGCTTGAAAACATGAACTGATATGAAGTAATGAATTTATATAAATTCATTGCTTTTGAAGGAAGCAACTAGACTTCAACTTGTGTCAGGAGCCTGGGAAGCATAAAGATTATCCACAGACACACATTTTTTGTGTTTTGAAAAACTCAAGTCAGTTAATCCCAGATAATGGGATACCATTATAACCACTACTTCACCTCCATGGTCTTAGGGCAATACTGCAAGAAGCAATTTGATCATGTTGGGCAGGAGAGGCCATATCATTAGAGTGTGCTGTTGCAAAAAAATCCAACAGCAAAAAGGTTTTCTAGCCCTTCCCTAAAATGCAATGATGATTATAACTTCCCTTCAGAGAATCACAGAGATTATCAAGGACCTCTAGAGATCATCTGTCCTATCCCCTGTTCAAGCAGCCTGAAGCCACTTGCCATGGACCATGTCCAGATGGCTTTTGCGTATCTCCAAGGATGGAGACTCCACAACGTCCCCAGGCAACCTGTGCCAGGGCTCAGGCACCTCCACAGTGCAAAAAGCATTTCCTCACGTTCAGAGGGAAGCTCCTGTGTTTCAGTGTGTGCACATTGCTTCTGGTCCTGCCACCAGGCACCACTGAAAAGATCCTGGCTCTGTCCCCTTTGCACCCTCCTTCCAGGTGTTCATCTACATTGTTGAGATCCTCTGGAGTCTTCTCCAGGCTGAACAGTCCCAGTTCTCACATCCTGTCCTCATGGGAGAGATGCTCCAGTCCCTTAATCCTCTTCATGACCCTGCACTGAAGTCTCTCCAGTGTGTCCTTCTCTCTCTTATACTGAGGAGCCCAGAAGTGGACACAGCACTCCCACTACTCCTCACCAGTGTTCTCATTGTCAAAAGAATGAAAGGAAAGTGTGGGAACAGGGGCTGTTCAGCTGGGACATGGACACTGGTTTTGGATAGCTTCAGCTTGAGCACTGCTGTCTCTGCCAAGCCTCTTGTGTCTGGGACTTCCTACTGCATTTAGGCAGCTTTGGTCAAGGAGGGGTTTTCATCTGGGTACCTCAGCTTTGCTGGCATGACCTCTGGAATAAATGTTCCTTTCTGAACTTGTTTCTTCTTTGGCAATAGCTTTCATTTAATTTTTTTTTTCCAGTGGCTGCATTCAGGCTTGTTCAGTTTGCTGGGCTAAAGGGCATCACAAGAACATGCATCATTGTGTACTTTTTGTCTAAGGCAACAAAACACAACTAAGTTAAAAAAAATCACTTTGGTGTAATTTTTTTTTTTTCTGTGAAAGCTCCTGAAGCATAAAAATAGTGTCTTTTCTTGAAGAGGGGATATTACTAATGTAAGTCCAATGCTGTTGGCAGAGGAATAATATGATGTATGTCAAAAGGCAAGCAACTGAGGAGGAGCTGGAGTGATGGAAATGCCTCACGGGCATATAAGATTGTGGGGATAGGTATTCACACAAAGGATGCTTTCTTACATGTGCCCAGGGCTTTCTCTTATCTCTGAACATGAACCCATGGTGAAATAGAAATGTTCCTGTACTAATAGTGCATTGGAGATAACCCTCATCTGAAAAATACGCTAATACTGCACAACTGGGAACCTTTTCAGAGCAGGGAATTGGACTGGCAATTTCATAGTGTGTTGGTAATGAAACATTTTGGTTCTGTATAAGCAAATGGGCAAGGTTAATGGACACATTACTCTGGCTGTCCTTGTCCCAGCAGTAACCAATTTAGAGGCTTTATATTTTTTGTTGTCCCAGTAAGGGAAAGAAAAGTAGAAAGTTAAAAATAGAAATCCCAGAATGATTTAAAGTGCAAAGAATGAACAAGCTCGTGGTACTGTGGTATAATTTTAAAATCCCTTTCTTTCTTATAATCTAGACTTTTATATAGGTATTACATTGCAAATTCTGCCAGTGTCTCTCCTGCTCCAAAAGCTCACCTCCATACAGAAGGATTTATTCTGGCTGTAACACGTGAACATGGTCCTCCAGCCCTGGATCTGTCTAGCTGCTTTTTGTATTGATGGTTGATGTTTGTATTTCCCTTCACCTGATGCTGTTGATTTGCAGAACCATGAGAAATTGTCTGTGGCTGTGGCCTTCAAGGGAGGAGGTTAAAAAAATATCTTCTGGTGCCTGTGTTTAGATCATAATTGGTTTTTTTTTCATAGCTCTTTCAACAGCTGTGGATGGATATCAGGCATTCATGGGCTGTTTTTTCTCAAGCAGATGCCCTACACAGCACCGAAATGTTGGGTTTTCTTTCCCAAAATTAACTGTCCCACACTCTGGGTTTCATTGAGGTTACTTTTTCCTGTTGAGTTTCCTGTCAAGATAAATGCAGCTTCTAAAGCAGGTGTCCAGCCTAACAAGGACTCGTTCCCTTGATTTGCAGACATCCTGGTCGATGGCAAACTCTGTGACTGTGACATCGTGGTGACCTGCCAGGTGGGGGACCCTGTCCCCTTGGAGGTGAAGTTGACCAACTGGAGCAAGCACAGTGTGGGGCCCTTTGCTCTCACCGTGATGCCCTACCAGGATTACCAGAACGGGGTGCACAACTACGACCTGCAGGATGCCATCACCTTTGTGGGCTCCAACACCTTCTACATCGATTCTGTGAGTCGCTTTGTCAGACAAATCAGGATTTTGGATGATGTGCATTTGCAAGGGGCTTCATTATTCTATTGTGCATTTTAAGTCAGAATAGTTTTTGAAAGCCCCATGATTAAGGTAGCTATTGCTAACAGTTTTGCTAGGTTCATCTAGAATCATGTCTCTGAAATGCTGTCAGACTGCAATTCCCTACCATGTAAACCATTAGTAAATTATCAGAGGCAGAAACTTCTGGTCACTCCAGATCTGACTGAATGTGAATGGGTAACACAGGATTGAATGTTCTATACCATATTGCCAGTCCCTTGAGTCATCCAGTGCAGCTTGCAGTAATAGATTTTAAATAACTTTTTTTCTTTAGTCCGTAAGAAATATTCCCCAGGCTGAGCCAAGGAGCTCAGCAAATCAGTTTTAGTCAGGTCCTGAGGAAACGCAACAGACTGCAAAAAGAAAATGCTAAACATTAATGGCCAATCTGATGAGTGGGTTCATTTCCTGGATGCTTAGCATACTGTTATAAAACCATAAAGAAATGCTTAAAATGAGGCAAAAAGAAAAAAAAAAAAAAAGAGCCCCTTTTTAAAACAATTGAGATTATGATTTTTCTCTCAATTTCTTTAGAAAATTCAAGTCTAGGAGCTTTTTCCTTCCAAAGCAAGACACAGAAAATATAGATAAAACTACTCTTTCCCACATCCTTCCCTCCCAAAAGTGCAACAACAAAATACCTGGAATGAAAACTTGCAGACAATGCTGCAGGGTGGAATAAGCAGCATTTCTGGTAACTCATGAAATAAACATGAAGAAGAGGGGGAGTGTTTGGGATAGTGCTTAGAACCTTTGCTTAGGTCAGTTCTTTGGATTGGTAATAAAATGTACCTGTCAAAATTAAATATATAAGTGAACCTTAGTTAGAAAGAAATTAAAGGTTAACCACAGGGATACTCACCATGCATATTTTTCAATTACACATCACAGAAGAAAATATTTCTAAAAACTAATGAGCATGAAATATACCATCAACTTGAATTTTAATGGGGACTAACTGCATTCTTATAGCTGAATAATTTAAATATGCCAAAAGAAATCATCCAGAGATGGCTTTCTTTGATTCTCTTTCTGACAATGTGGAGTTTTTAATCAGAGTGGTAGTGTTTGGATGCCCAGCCAAAGGGCCTGACCCTGCAGGCTAATGAGGGAAAAGGGAGATGTCAGTGTGATGTATTCTTACCTTCTGATTGAGTCTCCTACAGGGCAAAAAGTCAGGAGGTCACATCTCTTGTGCCTGCCCAGGCAGCCTTCTCATATGTTCCGGTCCCTGCTTTTGCCCCATTGCTCAGTGTTGTGACATTTCTCCTGTAAACACAGTCCCCAAGAAGTTAAAAATAGAATTGTTTTCTGCTGCTTGTCCTCCTCTCTGTTGAAAAAGGTGAAATGAAGAAAATGGTGACTCTCAGACAAGACGTGTTACATTTCACAGTGTGTAGTGTTGGTACTGCACAGGCTCCTGGAGACAATGCTTGGTCATGTTTCTTTGGGGCATAGGGCCTGATCATGGAATAAAATTCTTCAGTGTGTCTAATGCTCTCAGAGGCCCTTTCTTCCCTCATATTAACTAATTTAGTAATAGAAAATAGATTTCAGAAAGGGGGAAACTCCTGGTTTGTTTCCCTGATGCTTCAGGGAAGAACCTCCATGCTCAGAATTGTGTTTATGCTCTGAGTTTGGCCAAAAGTCAGGCAGACGCTGGTTAAAAAGCCAAAGAAGCTCATGGTTGGGTGAGATGAAAGAGAGCCAGGGTTTCTCTCTTTTAGAAATGGAAGTTAAGATACTGGACCAGATTCCATGCTGGTTTTCACGTCAGTGCTGCTATTGAAGCTATTAAATATGTCCCCATTATTTCTTTAACCTGAGGTCATGGGCACTCAATTATTTTTCTTGTTTAATGGAGGTGGCTTGAGATGCTGCCCATTCCCAGCTGCCTGTGAAAGATGCTCCCCTCTCCCCCACAGACCCATCAGGAGAGACAGTGTGAGCACTTCTTTTGTGCAAACTTGACCAGTTTAGCAAAAACTACATTGGTCAGCAGTTGAAGCTAATTGGGCTGACTTCACACTGACACTGGCACAGAGGTGCTGACATGATTTATTGCAGGCCTGAGCTGGGTGGGAGGAAGGATGGAGAACCAGAGTGTGGTTTGGTGTATCAGTGGTGCATGGTCAAGAATGAGTGGGAGCATCAGGTATTACAAGGGAAGATACTTCTCACCCCCTGAAAATTCTCTGTATTTGTGCTGATGCAGAAACTGCATTGTTGGTGCTCGATTGAATGTGATTTCTCTCAGGGGACAAAAACAACCAAATCCCTCTGCTTTCCTAAAGGTTAGTTTCATATTGTCTCATGCTGAAAAATTCACAGTTATTTTTGACTCTAGACTAAAAAGTCTCAAAGCAGTTTCTGCTGCTATCTGGAAGAGAGGGGATATATACAGGAATTTTTAGGATGCACATGCTGCTTTGCAGTGTGAATATAAATTGTTGAAAGGGTAAAAGTCACACAATTTTGTATTTCTCTTTCTCATGGCTCGAAGTCTAGGTTAGATGACTTATCTTGAAAGTAATGTAATGATGCTCATTCACCTCTTTGTGCTTTTACTTCAGTTCAATGCAGCAGCCTGGGTTTGTGTCACAAAGTCTCTGCTGGGATATGTTACTTCAAAAAGCAAAGTCTTTTCTTGAAAATTTTAGAGGATATTGAGCTATTTCCATGCATTTTAAATCAAGTAAAATCTTTATTTTTAGGTTCAACTTCTAATTTGGCTAACCTTACTTTCTTCTGTCTGTATTTGACAGAAAAAGTTACTTTCTCCTTTATCATTTAAATAGTTGACATTTTTGTTCAGTGGATGGTTTTGAAATATGAGTTAACATGGTGGAACCTACCCATTAAAATACAGTGCATTGATTTATTTTCTAATCTAGCTTCCCAACATACAGTTTATCTTTAGCCATATTATTAAAAATTTTTAGTTCTTACCAATGTTTTTTGTCAACTAATTAGTTGATGAGACAGAGTTGCTTTTTGCCAAATTAAAACCAAAAATATTGTCTTCTGTGGAGATTCCTGTAAGTCCCAGCAATTCATCCTCCCTTGCTGTCCCTGCTTGTGCCATTCCTACTCTCAAGCAGGGTTTTTTTTCTGCATGTGTTATCACACACTAGCTCAAGTGATTGGTAGTGGGAGATGAGGAGAAATTCATTAGTAGATGGTCATTTTGAATCAGCTCAGAAGGCATGATGAACATTTGCTCACTTCTGGCAGGTCCTCTGTGGCCCATGTGGAACAAATTATTTTTCTTGGCACTGTTTTATTCACACTGTAAACTCTTTGGGGCAGCACACAGTAGCTGGCACCAACTCTAAACTCCAACTGAGCTCCCTAAGTACTACAGCAGTATAAATAAGTAGTAATTAGTTCTAAGCAATCGCAGTCCCACATGGTAGCCTAAATCAGGGAAGGATTAGGATGGAGCTAGAAACTTAATTTTTCTTCTATCTTGGTGGAACAAAGGAGTAATGTGGACATTTTTATCTTGATTCTTTAGTCAGTATTTTCTGGGGTACAAGCTCCTCATCTTTGTTTTCCATGATTTGGTGGAATTTTAGTAAAATCTGTTTTAAGTCTGCCTTGACTCAGGAATGTCAGCATCCTGATGAATGATGCAAGAGCATCCCAGGTTGGCAGAATGTACAGGCACATATGTGGGTGGTGGCACTGTGAGAGCTGTGTGGACTGAAGGACAACACAAATCTGGTCTGGCTCAGGCACAAGTCATGTTCCTTGCAGGTTAGCTGGATCATGCACTGCAATCAGTGGGATGGTGTGTCCTGCCACCTACTGCGGTGACCATCTGAACAATCCAGTCTGAGCTCCCTTCACAGGCAGTGGAGAGCAAGTCAGGATGTAGTTTAGGGAACATTTTATCTCATTGTGCCTTACAACATTACCTCATTTGATCAGGTGAATCCTCATGTTGGACAGCTGGCTTAGATGTGGACATCCCCTTTACAGACATTTGGGATTCAGTTCCAGACCTAGACACCTGAATGAGGAGGTGTTACCAGGGATGCTGCACTGCTAAGTTTCTATTAGTCAATGGGGATGTGGTCTGCAGAAGTTAGAATCTGGCTTATAAACACCAGGGATTGAGATTCAGTCACCTAAAAGTAGTTGTCTACCCTCATACAGGTGCTGTGGGTGTCCTACCAGCCTCCACATGCTGCCAGAAACCCTGTAAGACATCCTGTAAATCTGCCCAGTCCTGTGCAAGTGTCTTGGTGCATCAGGCCATCCCATTGCCTGTGTTTAGGCAACTCTTCTCTGGCTCTGTAGGCTGCTGTGGAGGCCATTCTGTGTTTGCTCCACTGTCTGCACTGACTAGGCATCTTCCTTCTTGTAGTAGGAACTTGGATACCACATGTGCAGAGAGACACCTAAATGTAGGTGGTTTAACCTCAAAATTAGTCCTGTGCTGGGCTGGATGTGACCTTCTACTGACCTGACTGCTGCTGCTGAATGCTGCTCTTTTGGGAATGTTTGTAGGCAGCCCCACTGGAGAGGCGGCCTTCCTTTCCAAAGTTGGTTTTCCTGCTTTGGAAGAAACATCTTGTACCTTCTGCAGAGCCACCTGCATCCCATCAGTGCAAAGGTTTCATCAAGCTCCTTTTGCTTCCCCGTTTCTTCTCCAAACCACAGGTGTTGACACAGCAATGGTGGTACAACAGTTGTGGGGAGAGCCCAGACCAGGAATGTTGATGCTGGTGTGCCTGAAGCCACCTTCCTGCTTGTCAAGGGCTCTGATCTGTGCTGTTACAGATGTTCCTTCATGGTGCAGCTGGATTAGGAAAAACAGACTGGGAGCTTGAAAACCTAAGGGTCCTGAGGAGGCTTCATTTGTTGTTTGCCTGCACCCACTGCTGGCATGAGTACTTGCCTCTGTCCCCCTCTGGATGCAAGTCCACATCAGTTCCAGTGAGGCAGAAATCAGGCAGGTAGCCCTGGGAGAAGGGGGAGGAAGCAAAAGGGGAGATGGCTTGATGTTGTTCTGCATGTCCAGACGCAGTGCCAGAGGGCAGGAACTTGTCCCCAGCGAGGAGGGGACATGCCAAGGACAGGGGTCAAGAGAACAGCTGTGGCTGCTCTGATCATTCATGTGGATGACACGATGCTGATACAAGTTTGCTGGAGGTCAGCAAAAGTGCTCAGCACCAAAACCAAAGGGAGCCTGGTCTCTCCAGCTCTGAGGATGTAGATGCTTGTGAACAGCCAGGCCTTTGTGCAGGATCTGCGGTTTAGAATCAGAGAATCATTTGGGTTGGAAGGGAATGTAAAGCTCCTCTCATTCCAACCCCTCTGCCATGAGCAGGGGCACCTTTCACTAGACCAGGATGCTCCAAGCCCCATCCAGCCTGGCCTTGAACACTTCCAGGGACATCCACAGCTTCTCTGGGAAACCTGTGTCAGGGTCTCACCACCCTCACAGCAAAGAATTTTTGCCATATATCTAACCTAAATTTCCCTTGTTTAAGTTTGATCCCTGTACTCTTTATCTTGTCACTACAGTTCCTGATGAAGGGTCTCTTGCAGCTTTTCTGTAGCCCCTTCAGATATTGGAAGGCTTCTGTGAGGTCTCCACTCAACCTTCTCTTCTCCAGGCTGAACAACCACACCTTTCTCAGCCTGTCTTCATGGGGAAGGTGCTCCAGTACCTTTAGCAACTTCATGGACCCTCTGGACTTGCTCCAGTTTAGGCAGGTTCAACAAAGCAGCATGATACCCAGGGGACTAAACAGGATGCATGTCTACAGAATACAGCAGTGAAAGCCCAAAAACACCTAAAACAGGAGAAAATGGAAACAAACAGCTCATTTCCTTCACATCTGAAAGCTACAGAGAACCTTCCTCATGAAAGGTGGTAGCTAGCAGTTTTTAGCTCTCTGGAATATTCTTGAGGTCCCTTGCACCCCTGAAATCTTCTGTTGGTCATTCACCTTCCCCCTCTTCCCTACCACGGCTTTCTCATCCTCCTTGCATGGTCTTCCCATGCCATGGCAAGTTGTCCTTCAGCAAAGGGTGTCCAAAGGCACTTTCCCAGTGAATACTCCATTGCTGATGTCCCAGTTTACCTTATGAACAATTTTTTATAGTGGAGAACCGTCCTGATAACCTGTCTCAGAGCCTCAGCCTCTTCCCTTCACTGTTCTGGGTGGGGGTGTCCCCTTGCAGAGGAGACATCAGTCCCTCCCGAACCTAACCAAGTCCAGCACATCAGGACAGCTCAGTGCTTCTGGATCCAAGATCAGAGTTTCTGTTGTGGCTGGGGTTGGGTCTTGGCCTGACTGACAAGTGGTGTGTCAGGCTGTCAGTTTGGAATCAGCCCTGGACTCTGTAATGTGGTGGACACTGAGGTGTTTGGAGATGACCAAAGAAAGGCCCATTGCTAGTGAGTGTTCTAGTGAAAAGAAAATACATGGCAGAGGTCTGCCTGTGAAAGTAGGGATGACTCCATGAGTGTTGATGGCTTCATGGTCCAGAGGGAAGAAAGGAACTGGTAAGATGGTCTTGGCTGAGGGAAGACCGTTACTGAGATCAGGGGTCCTTTATTGGGACTTTTCTGCTGGGATCAAGTTGCCTTTTCACATTTTTTTTTTAAAATTCCATCCAATGAAATGGCTTTGTGTTGATTTGGTGTTTTGCATCTGCTGTAACTTTAACTCAATTCTAGGCATCCTGAAACTGGATTTAACATCTTGTGGAAGCAGATATTAATTCAAACATTATCACATGCTGAACTGTTGTGGGAGTGTTAAAGTTAGAAATTACTGAACTGTCTTGCTGAAATGATGGACTGAGATATATTATTTGTTGTGAAGATATGGATTGTAGATGGATTTGTGATGAAGGAAGATACATAAATGCAGAAACAGTGTGAACTGTGTATTTAATTTGGACAAGTAAAATCAGGATGGCTACTGTTTCTGGGATGTTTCTTGCTAAACTTCATTATTTTAATGATATTGAATATTAAAGATTCCTGATTGGAATTTGCAGTCAGATTGTGTCTGAATAATAAGTGAGAATGAACTTGGTTATCACTAAGCTGTTAAATGGTGTTTAACCATGTATTTAACAGGAATTCTGAGACATGATTTAGAGTTTTAATAGAGATGTCGATAAATATGGTCTAAGGAAAGATTTGGGGTGATCTCTCTCTTCCAAACCCACTGTTTTGGAATCAGTGACTCCTGAAGGTTCATATTTTGGTTTGAGCTGTGCCACAGCATTACTGCATGAGCAAATAACAGGATTTGTTTTTCAATGCAAATTTGTTTTTTCTAGTTTTACTAGAATAGGGACAAGATCTTTACTCCTTTTTATATGATAGTAATACTAAAATGTGAATTTAGAGTATTCTGAAACCATTTGAAGAAGCTAATGACTTGCAAACTGCAATTAATATGCTTTGTTGATGGTTTATTTATACTGATTTTCACGTTCTCTTTGCCAGGTAAAGCCAACCAAAGACTCTGTGTACTTTGGAGCACTTCTCTTCCTCTACACGGGTGATTTCTACCTGAATATCAAATTCCATGAAGACAACTGCAGCAGGGAGCTGCCTCTCTCGTGGCTCTGCCTTCCCAGCGTGCACATCCGTGCCACGGAACCTGTGGTCCCAACTAAGCTGTAAATGTACTGTGTGCTACTTGATTACCCACAGCACACAGCAGTGCTTGGCACAGCCTCTGCTTGACCTCAGCTTGTTTCTGTCCAACCCCAGGCCACAGTCTCTGCTTTGGAGGAACAGCTGAACATTTTCTGAATTGGCTGATAGTCATTTGGACAGCTGCTTTAGCTAATTTCAGAGGAAGAGAGAGAGAGAGAGAGATTATAACTGTTCTGAAGTTTTCCTCTGTTTCCAAAAAGCCTTTGAAACTACTAATATATGCATTATACTTCAATATACTCCATTGATATCAGCAGTTTGAAAGGGTCTTGAGGGCTGAATTTAACCATGTGGCTGAAGGTCTTAAATCCAATTTGAATAATCCTGTTTTAGCATTTTTCAGTAAGATATGTGTATCTGTAGAGAAATCCCTCCTGGTTTATGCTGGACCCATGGCATGTTCCCTTGAGGTATAGAGCTCTCTTAGATTTCTTCACTGGCTTGTTCCTGTTCACTTGTTTGCTGAGAATTTGGTGTCTTTGGTAGTAAATTGCAGTAGTGGTGCTTTTTAGTGTGTTACTGAAAGTAAGTATAGCAAATGTGCCTCCAGTTATTCTCTCCCTCCCCTGAGCCTGGTGCCACTTGCTCCTGGTAAAGTCACTGACTGCCTTTAGTTTGACAGATCTATGAACTAGAAAGGAGAGAGGGTGAGGAAAAGCAAAGGAGTTTTGTCCTTGAGTGAATAAATAAGCCAACCTTTGGGCTGCCTAAGGCTTGCCTGTGAATTTAGGCTTTCACAGTTCTGTGTTATGCAGTCACAGTCACTTCAAACATTTGCAAACACCTAAAGATCCCCCAGAATTAATCAGATGATCATTAATATAAGTTTTCTTGAGTTCTTGCAAACTCTTCTGATTGGATTTTTCATACTAATATACTACTTTTTAAATGTGTCTGATTTTTTCCTTTTTTTCTTTAAAGTCTTTTTTTAGGTTTAATTATTAGGCAATTACAGCCATGGAATTCCTCACTGTAAAAGTAGTTGTTGAATGTACTGATAATTTAGCCTGTTTTTCAGGATAATGTTTTTGTATAGTGAGACATGTTTTTACTCCATGTAAAGCAGGGAGATGTCTTAGCTGTATGATTTATATATTGTTTAGTGGACCATATGTTTAAAGCCTATCTCAGTCTTTTCTTAAATGTATAGTTAAATTTGGTGGTAGTATACTTTTGGAGGTGGATACACCAAGATGTGGCAGGGATGCTCCAGTTGGCTCTGTATGATTTAAACCTACATGCACAACCTCTTTGCAGATTGTTTTTTAGAATTAATCCAAAAGTGGGCCCCCACTGAATGCCTGACCTGACCCTTCCTGCTCAGTTCTGTCTCTCTGCACCACACCCAGATGTGCTTTTAGATGGGGCTGGTGTTTTCCATAGAAAAGACAGTGCTCAGTATTCCATTCATTGCATGCTTGCAAATGACTGTAAGGTGTTCATCCTAAATACATTTCTAACTTGAGGAAACTACAGCTTTAGCATGATAGCTGTATGTCCAGTGTATGCAGGGTATTATCTCTAAAAACCTGTATTATGGCAATGTTACCAGTGTTTGTGCTTGAGCTGTGGCTCTGTACCCAGCTTTGAAAGTGGAAGTTTTCAGTCTTGAACTGATGAAAATCTGAGCCCAGCTAAAGGTTTGCTTGCAATGATTTACTGCTCTGTCAGGTGCCAGTAATGTCCAGGAACAAAACTGTTCCTTAGAGTTGCACAGTAGCTCTGGGCCAGAGACACCCATGGAAAGGGGGTCCAACAGCTGAGTTGGGCCTGTTATTCTGTGGTGGTGGAGCTTGGCTGACCAGATTGTGCCGTGAGGCTGAATGTCACTGGATAGGAAATAGAAAAATAAGATCCAAGGAGAGCAGGAAGTAAAGTGGTTCATCTTCTCCATAAAAGCTTGGTTTTGATGTGCATGTCTGTACTATGCTGCACAACATTGCTGCATCAAAATCCACGTTGGGTTTTCTTCAGTATTCCCAGCAGATAATCTGCAGATTCTAGGAATACAACTAAGGCTGACATTGCATTTGAAATAAAAATATTGTGAGATAGATGCTGTTGCAGTCAGAACGCTTCAATTTATCCAGCTAAGGGATTATTTTCTAATTAATTTTTGACAATGTTCTCTGAGAAGAGACGGTCTTGTTCTGTGAAGTCTGTACTGGGATGCAACATACTTGTGCCTTTTACTTATAAAGTATCCTGATCCACAGCCTGCTGAAGCTGTTGGAATAAGAACAGGTTTTATTATAACAAAAGCAAGCGGCATATTTTCTAGATATCCAATATGCCATTATAAATCTGCCATATGTACGCATAAATATAAGTTCTTATGTGTGAGCTGACCCTTAAAGGTCTGTCTGTTCATTATATAGTAGACTACTCTGTCCCTTGTCAACTTGGATGCCTAGTTGCTTTTGGTATTTATGATATCTTCCCCAATTTTCTCACACTTCTACTTGTCTTGGTGAGAGAGATGAAACACAAGAAATTCTTCCTTCTGGGGATCATTTTTGACTTGTCCAGAAGGAAGATAATCAAGTGTTACCATAATTTGGAGAAGGGTTGAGGGAAAGGTGCTTAAAATCACTGGGATTGCTGTCAGGGTTGGTTCTTGTAGTGCTTGAAAGAAGGATGATACTTTTCTTATCTGCCCTCCTTTCCTGGTAGTGAAAACTTCTTTTTATTTCTCTGAAATGCCCAGCAATTATTTTGGACAGGATGAGCCAAACTGCTCATTGTTACACAGATGTAAATCTGGTGTGAATCCAGGGGTTGCAATAAATCATTCCTAATTTAAATGGCCATTGCTGAGAGGAGACATTGGTCCCCTGTATGAATGCACTGGAGAAGCCTCAGTTATGTAACTTTAACTGTCTGAATAAATACTTGTGTCTTGTTATTTGCACCTCTGCTGGTCTCTTGTGTCTCTAATTCTTGACAGTGTTCTTGTGTGTTTTTAGTGATAGTAACACATATCTCTTGATGCTGTATTCTGTCTTTGAAAGAATGTGTTTGACCCTGGAACTGCGATTTCAGCTTCACTCAAACTTTCTTTTCCTAGATGAGCTCAGGGCTGGTGAAACATATCTGCTCCATAGTGTGGCCCCTGTGTCAGTGTCTATTCCCTGTCAGCTGAGGGGAGAGAGAGGCAAGTGAAAGGCAACAAATGTCCTGCAGTTGTGTCAGGGGAGGTTTAAGTTGGATATCAGGAAAAGGTTCTTCCCCCAGAGGGTGGTTGGGCACTGGAACAGTCTCCCCAGAGAAGTGGTCACAGCCCCAAGCCAGACAGTGCTCAAGGAATTTTTGGACAATGCTCTCAGGCACATGGTGACTCTTGGGGATGGTCCTATGAAGGGCTGCAAGTTGGATTCACTGATCCTTGTGGGTCCTTTCCATTTCAGCTGATTCTGTGAAATGCCTTAGTATCCCAATTTTGATGTTGAGGATGGGGAGGCCCTGGCCCAGGCTGCCCAGAGAGGTGGTGGCTGCCCCATCCCTGGAAACACTCAAGGTTGGACGGGGCTCTGAGCAGCCCGATCTAGTTGAGGATGTTTCTGCTCATTGCTGGGGGGTTGGAACTAGATGACCTGTAAATGTTCCTTGCAACCCAAACTGCTCCATGATTCTATCATCCTTTCCATCCTGTAAGAAACAGCTCAAAGTCTGGAAGGACCATCTGCAGACTGACTGCAAGCACTTCAAAACCATGTGATGCCCAACCTTGTTTGAGCTCCTTCTATCAAGCATTCCTGGGGCTCCTGTGTTTGGATTCCCAATCTAGAAGGTCTTGAGCCTTCGTTAGTGAGAGCCAGCTGCATCCTCCCTTCCTTGAATCCTCTGGCTCCCTTCCTTGGTGTGGGCAATTTGTTTGTCACTGGAATGGGGTTATGCATCCATCCTGCTTGCACTGCACACACCAGAGCAGTGCTGGCTACCAGCTCCCCAGGATGGAATCAAGTCTTCTGAAGCTCTGGGCTTGCAGCTCAGCTGTTTGGGCACGGGGGATTTGAAGGCTTTCATACAGCTACTGCTCTACAGAGCTTTGCAAACACTAGTGCTCCTTTCTTAATATAGAAGACACAAAGATCTGGACAAAATTTTTGTGTTAATTGTTCCATGACAAATGTTTCTTTCTGCATGTTAAACCCTTCTGGGGTTAGGTCAGGGTCCTTGGGTTGTTCAGCATCTTTTTAGCTCTTAGTTTCTCATCTTGCTCTTTCTCACCTCATCCTTTCCAGTGCCTCTTCCACTCACTGCACTTTTGTGCTTTTCTTTGTTTGCTCCCAACAGAAAGGATCAACTTGTCCCTTTCTTTGTCTCCTTCCTTCCTCTGCATCTCTGTTAGAGCCCTCCTAACACTTTGTTCATGTTGGGGGAAAAATTGCTTCAAACCTAATTTCAGTTGTTAAACTGGAGTTTGACTCTCATGTCCTCTCTTTAAAGCATCCTGAGCTATTTCATTTGAACAGGATCTTGTCTATTTTATTACCATCTGATGTTGCTTGTTGGAAGGATACTTAGGCCACTACATTCATGATGCACCAATTCCATATCACCAGTGGGACTTTGTGTGTAGGTGACATGTCATTTCACACACATTGCTCACTTATTGTCCCTGTGTTCCTGATTCAGCAAGACATCCAAGCATGTGCCTAAACACATCAATAGAAACACATTAATAGAGCCTCTTTTGACAGCTAATTCAGTCACACATCTCCATGGGAAATTAACTAAACCTGTGCCCAGACGTGCAATCTTCATCTGAACCTGCAATTAATCTGAACTTGCAAATTTGACATTAAGGCCCACATGCCATTGTGTTGCATGGGCCATTACCACAGACTCCCTGGAGCTCTGGTACAAGGAGAAAACATCTCATCAGAATCTGACACTGGATCTGTATAAGACTGGGAGTGCAGAAGATCCTGCCAGGCCAAGATGAGCTCAGCGTATGTCTATGCCAACCACAGTGATTAACCTTGGAGGTGTAAATGGGATGCACAGACTTGCCTGGGAAGCCACACTGTACCCAGTGCTGTTCTGTGAAATGCCTCAGTATCCCAATTTTGATGTTGAGGATGGGGAGGCCCTGGCCCAGGCTGCCCAGAGAGGTGGTGGCTCCCCCATCCCTGGAAACACGGCTGTTCCCAGTCGCTGTGCACCAGGCAAAGCAGTGCTCAGCCACCTCCTGCTTGCAGTTGCTCCTCCAGGTGCTTCTCTCCCAAGGGGTGGTACCCACACAGGCTGCGCCGATGTCATCTCAGCCTGCCCATCTCCACAGCCACAGGAAAACTCCTCAGGAACTGCTCAGAAATCACCTGGCATAAGGGAAAGCATATGTTAACAATGAGGCAACACAGCACCACTTCTGTGGTGAGGGACCATTGGATCCTCAGCAGAGTAAAATTTGTTACAGCCCAGTGTTCTCTGATGCCATGGCTGGAGAAGGGCTATTTCAACCTCTTCAGCCTGTGTTCAGCTTGGACAAAGCAAGGTAGACACTGCCAGAGAGAAATCAGGCCAACTGTTGAAGCAGTTTAACAATGAGCATCTTGTTAATGACTATGAAGATTTCATCACTAATCTGTGTCAGAAAGGGGGCCCTTTTGCTCTCCAGGGTCTGCCCATGTTCTAACAAACTGGTGCAGACCGATGGATGAAATGATGCTGTGGTCTGATTTAGGCATCTGCCTTCCACCTCCTTTCCCAACAGCTCAGATCCAGAGCAGAGATGCCATTCCTTCCCCATTCCTTTGCCTGATTCATCTCTTTGTGTGTCCACAGAAGGCTGAACCCATGCAATGGGTTTGGGTTGAAAAGGGTAAAGAAAAGGCAGGGGAGTGTTTTCCTTTAGTGTGTGCCCATGTTGAGTGAGTTGCTGATGTGAAGCTGCATTACCACACAGAAACCTGCGTGGTTGCAGCATCTCAGGCACATTTACAGAAATTTTGGGGCAGAACAGTGGTAAATGAGCAGTGGGAGGAAGGGAGAGAAAAAACACAGAGGGAAATGTTACAGGGCTACAAACAAGAGACACCTCCACAAGGTGGCCAAAGTTAACTGAGATGAATCAAGGTGAAATGGGTTATGTAACCACCACAACATTAAAAATAGGTTATGCTGTATATTAAGATTTCATTTATAAATTGTTTATAAAGCATTCATAAATGTTAGATGTGGTAAGCACGTTATGCACACAAATCCTTTGTGTTCCAGCATTATCAATGGCTGCGTACACAGCATTATAGATGCTGAAATCACAGCTCTGGAGACCAACAGTTCAATAGCAATACACAATAAATGATTCATCAATCACCTCAATGTGTGTCAAGAAATTATGTGCTCTTTCTAAATGGAACCTTAATATGAAGTGTGACCTCAGGAATGGTGAAATAGGGAACTTCTGCCCCTTTCATCCTTTCCTAAAAATACACCAAACCAAAAAAACACTAACATTCCCCCCCAATTCACATGTTTAACAATGATTGTGCTTTTCTTCACCTCTGACACGAGAATGGCCACAGGCTTCTGAGAATTAAAAAGGATTTATGGAACATATACTGTATTTGGATGTGCTTCTCTCTGCTGCAAATATGTTTTGTGTGTTTTGGGGGTGTGGACTCCAGGGCTGCAGAAGGATGTCACCCCAGCAGGATGTCACCTTGCCAGCCACAATGTCTGCAGATCCCTGGAGAGAGCACAAGGGCAAAGGTAATGCGAATGTAAATTAAGTAAAGAGAAGGACAGGAGAGCCATGAAATAAGACTTGAATGGGGAAATTTATTTATTAAAATGAACCCAACAGCCAGATCTGGGCATTTGCTTACATGGAAGATGTCACCAGAGAAGATGCCACCATTACAGACCTCCAGCACAAGGCAGATCAGGTAAGAGTTTCTCCTTCCCTACCATGGCATCGTCCATAAACCTGGAGGAAGGTGTAAATCCTGCCCATCCCATCCCATCCCATCCCATCCCATCCCATCCCATCCCATCCCATCCCATCCCATCCCTCATTCCCGTGCAGAGCTGAGTCCCACAAGACTCTTTTTAGGACTGGAAGAGATAGAAGATGCTCCTCTCTTTGCACTCTTGGCTGAAGTCCTGGCCATGGCTGTGTGTTCACGAGTCTCTTGAGGAGGGCACTGCAGGGACCTGGCCCAGGTCTGTGGTATTTGAATTATGTATCAATACTATCCACTTGCATGTGGTGTCAGAACAAAACCCACGGATAACATGCATTTAAATTGAGCACAAAAATAAGACAAAATATATGCAAATGCTTTGGGGTAATATTTTCAGCACAAGTACATCTAAACCTGGGTAAATCTACCAGGCTTTCCCTTTTGTGTATCTCTCAAAATGCTGCTGCTGTTGGTTTCAATATAAAATCATGTCCTGTAAAGCTTGTCCATACTGGGGGCGTGCGGTCACACAAGCTCTGTTGAGAGAAACAACAGGAGGGATCAGTGATGTTGTTAACACAAACCTCTTTATTTAAAAACACTGCATATGAACAGGAGCCACATGATCTGTGCTTCCCAAAAAATCCACAGGGAGAAGGGGGCTCTGTAGGGAAACACTCACCCTGCATCAGAAAAGTTTCCCACCTGAAATGCTTGGGTTTGCCAGTGACTGTAAAGAGAGACCAAGGTGATGAGTTGAGATGGAGACATTCACTTACCAGGCCAGTGCATTCAGATGAGAGAAATCAGAATCACAGAATGATCTGGATTGGAAGGAACCTTAAGGATCTCGTTCCAAGCCCCCTGCCATAGGCAGGGACACCTTTCTCTAAACCAGGTTGCTCAGAGCTCCATCCAGTGTGGCTTTGAACACTTCCAAGAATGGGGCATCCACAACTTCTCTGGGCAACCTGTGCCAGGGCCTCACCACTCTCACAGTAAATAATTTTTTCCTAATGAGCAATCTAAACCTATTTTCTTTCAGTTTAAAGCCATTTGCCCTTGTCCTGTAAATCCCCCTGTCCTGTCACATCAAACATGGATGAAGTTAGCAAATGTGTTTAAAAGTTTCAGAGGACTCAGGGAGACACCTCTGAACACCAACACTGTGAGCACAGCAGACTCATTTCTTTGGAGATCGGATAGAGCAAACCCCTTCCCTGCCCCATCCAGGGAGCTGTTCCATGGGGTTCAGGTTTGCACATGGGTTCTTCAGCTGCTGTGGTGCACACACGAGGACTGTGCCTCATTCCCAGTACTTTTCCTTTCCACTGCACACACCATGGTCCAGGTGCACAGTGACCTTCTGGGCGAGCAGGGCATCACACAGCATGTCAGCAAGGACCACATGATGGGGAAACAGCTCTCCTGGGGACCACCAATGTAAAATATCCAGGGGAAGAGGGAAACCTGCTGCACCTTCATCTCTGCTTTGTGCAAGCCTGCTCTGATGAGACCCTCGGCTGAGAGGCTTTTTGAGCTGTTACCAAATGAGCACAGTCATATTTTCCCTCTCTCAGTTCCCTGCACCCCTGGCTGCACGGGAGATAAGGCAGCAGTGTTTTGGCAGCTGGGAGGTGACATTCTATCTGTTTGCACATGCAGGACACTGATGGAAATGTGCCACCCATCACTGTTACTGGAGTCAGTTTGCCTGTGCTCATTGTGCTGGGGACATTGGCTGGTTGTTTTGGTGGCAATACAAAGAGCAGCGATGCTGGGCACAGACCACAGACCAGGCAGGCATCTGCTTTCAATACCGAAAAAGCTCCTGCATCAGTTTTGCTCACTGCTCTGTTGCTCAGTTCCAAACCTCTTTTTCCTCTTGCTTCTTTAGATTTTCAGTTTTAGGGAATCTGACATCAGATTTGTTTATTTCATAATCCCTCACTGTTCTCAGTGTCAGTTTTCTGCAACTAGACTGTACCATTTTATCTGTTCAGTATAACCCTGGGTTTCTGGGTTTGGAGCAATCAGAAAGAGTCCTGAGGTCTATGCCGTGAATGAAGTACCCCTTCTCTGTGTTCAAATGCATCTCATGGCTTGTCCACCCCCTGTCCTGCTCTCTGCCTGCTTTATTTCAAGGGTAGGCACTGAGAGGACAGTAAGACTCCTGCCTGTCTGGGCTCTCCCTTTACACCTGGCACATCTGGTTTGAGTCAGTCCACAATACTTTTATCCTGTCTTCCTTTATCTACCAATCTTCCCTCTGGCTCCCCATCACCACACAGGTAAAACTGGGTCTGGTGGTCTTGGTACACTGGAGAGGAGGGAAGAGGGAAGGATGTTTAGTATCACCTTACTATCTCCTGCAAAATCCATGTTTTGTTGCTTAGTGACAACATCTTTATGCTCAGTGCCAGTGCTTCATGTGAAATACTGAATGTGAAGCACTGCCCTGCAGAAAGAGGTTAAGCTTTGCTAGATGCCACGTCTTGCCCAGCACTGGTGAGGTGGTTCCCAGCTCCTCTTCCAAACAGCGATGGGTACATCAGGCCCTGGCACTGTAGATGGGCACAGCCACCCCCCAGCTCCATGGCACCAAAGCAGTGGTGGTGATCTCAGTCTCTGCCATATTCAGAACATCCCAAATATTGCTGGTGTCCAGGGGGATAGGGTCTGGGGTCAGATTCATGCTGCCCAGAAGGAAAATGTTCCTCAGACCAACCCGCAGAGCTCAGGAGTGCAAGGCACCTGCCTCACACAGGTGTAGACACGGCTTGGCTTACTTTGACCCAAAGTTTTTCTTTACTCTACAGTCTTTCCCAGGAGGAAACACTCCAGCAGCTCTTTTTCCCACTTTCACCTGAAGATAAAAATCTAACGATTTTCAAGCCTCTGTGTTGTGGCTACTCTAATTCACGTTAAGAGAGGAGGCTCTGGAGCTACAGGCAGTCCAACCCTGTGGTGACAGCCAGGTTTGTAAGAACCCCAATGACATGAGCAAGAGAACACCTTCACCAGCCACCCTCGGCTTGAGCTTGTGGTGCAGCTTGTGCTTGTGGGTCCAACAAAACCATAGAGAGAGGAGGGGAGAAGAGAGGAGAGGAGGGGAGAAGAGAGGAGAGGAGAAGAGAGGAGAGGAGGGGAGAGGAGA
>VZRZ01002767.1:63601-105857 GCA_013398175.1 Climacteris rufus | reverse complement strand
CAGTCCCAACTTTATTCAACCCCCGAGGGGGCAGAAGATCTCGCGGGAAGGGGAGCTCGAAAGCAAACGGCATTGGGGGAGAGGTGACAGCACCTTTTAAACTGGGGAAGAGAGAGAGGGGAGCAAAGGAGCAAACCAATAGGGAGATGACAAGGGGTGACAGGGAATCAATTACAAAGTAGTAAGGGAGGAACACATTTGAACCAACCAATTACAATCCAAACAGAACAGAACTTTCCAGAGCTTCATGCATAACCAACGAACTACGTTATTAAACAGGAAGAACTGAACCAATGGGGTT
The DNA here is from genome assembly GCA_013398175.1 of Climacteris rufus. Taxonomy (NCBI): domain Eukaryota; kingdom Metazoa; phylum Chordata; class Aves; order Passeriformes; family Climacteridae; genus Climacteris; species Climacteris rufus. The sequence continues at coordinate 105,556 of VZRZ01002767.1, read as the reverse complement.
AAGGGAAGACAGAAGCATCTGGAACAGAGGGAGGAGATGCTGCAGGAATGACATCCAGTGGGGAACAGCCCTAGGCTATGGCCTCACCCTCAGATCCGCCTTCAGGGTTGGAGTCCTGGGCAGGGAAAGCTACCCACTTTATGTCACTCAGCCCCAGGGTGGGCTGGGTCACCGCAACAGACAATGCTCTCAGGCACATGGTGGGATTGTAGGGGTTGTCCTGAATAGGGCCAATTGTTTGACTTGACGATTCCCTTCCAACTCAGACTGTTCTACGATTCTATGATTCCTGGCCATCCCACCGCCTTGCGTTTTGTCCTCCATTTCCTACTTTTTAAATTTGAGCCATACAGAAATCCATTCTCTTCTCACAGTATGTCCAATCAGTGACTTCCCTGGATCCTATAGATGACATTAACATTCCTAGCTGGACATTTTGTGGGTGCTTCACTTTCAGACTACTGCTCGTGGTCTATAGCTGCTTCTTGAACTGAGTATGTCATGCTGCACTGCTGGCTGAGAGGGATGATGCAGGACTTTTTTTCTGTTCTCTGTCAAGTCTAAAGCAGCAGTGTTTTCCCCACTACTTAGACCCACAACACAGGTGCCACGTTTGAGTTGGGCCATCTCTCCCCCTCAGGACCTGCCCTTGCCAAATGACCAGGTCACCACACTGATGCACTGCTTGCATAACAACTTTACTAGACAGTTTTTTTACTGCCTGTCTGAAGCTTTTAAGGTAAGAGGGAGTCTGGCTTTTTCAATTTGTGGTGGAAAATGCCTAGAAGAGTTTGGCATGTCATTGAAATAATAGAAGGCAGAGGTTATTTGTCCCTGGAACCCAAAGTAAGGGACAACTTGCGAGAAATGTCTCTTCTCAGAAGATGGTCAGCCCAACATCCAGAGGAGAAATGAATTAAATACCCCAAATCAGATCTGCACTTGGTGTATTGTGGCATGAATCCACTTAAGTCAAAGGAAGAGCTCAGATTCAAACCAGCTTACTCTCTACCCCTTGAGAAATTTCATACAAGCTTTAGATGAGATTGGTTTTGCGTTAAGCATGCCAGCAGTTCATACCCAGGGTCTCTCTTTTTCTTTTTTTCCAAAGAGTAGAATAACACGGGAAGAAAATCTGTTAACAGTGGCACAGAGAACTCTCGTAACAGTGACGGAACCCAGCACAGGCTCCGTTACAGCAGGGATGGGTTTTTTAGACAATTATTGCATTTTGTGTGAGATGAAGAGGATTGTAGAGCACCTCATGGCTCAGCATGGGACTTGGGGAAGGTCCTGTGGGGAGCAGGACGTGCAGATGCTGTGCTGACTTTGGCTCAGAGGAAACATGACAGAAGCAGGATTTTCAGCTGCTTGTCCCTTTGAGGTTACCCCGTGTCAGAGGGTGCTGCTGGGATGTGCATTAGTCAGCTGCAGTCGGGGACCCAGGAGTGTACTGGGATCAGTCACAGAAATCCAAAACTGTAACTGAGAACCAGAGAGGGTCTTGCTACTGCTGACTCCTAAATAATAAGGCAGGAGAGTGAGAGATAAGAAACCAGAGAGTCTGATTTATTGTTGCTTAAGAGAGTGGAAGGCATGTTCAACATGGACAAATTTGCTTTCTTCTTTTCCTTATTCTTTTTTTCTAAAGCTGGAGAAGCAGTTTCAAAACTATTTCCCGCAGAACTGCAAGATGCTGGAAAAGAGGAGGCTGGCTGTAATTTCCAGCAAACCCAACTAAAGTATTATTATCGACAAGGCTCTTCTGGCAGACCATTAAAAAACCCAGCAGCCATTTTTTCACTCCTGATACTCTGTGAGATAATGGAGTCAGTGGCTGTACAGACAACTCCTGCCTCATTACTCTGACACCATGCTCAATAGATTCAAAGAAGAAGCTGAGGGAGGTGGGATCAGAGGGTCTGCAGGGACTGACTGAGGCACAGGGCCACCCAGACACAGCCAGGGGTCTCAGGCTGGAGACTTCTGCCAGCAGATCTGTTTGGCCAGCCAGAGAACAAAACCATGGTGGGGGTGGGTGGTGGTGAGGGTGCAGTCAAAGGATAAAAATGACCCTGGGTCTCTCACTGATGAGATTATAGAGCTGCCTCTTTCTTCCTTTGGGAAACCAGTTTCTAAACAATGAAAATCTCATCCCCTCTAAATGATGGTTTAAACTCTGTGTAGCTCTTCTTGTTACTTTAGTGAACCAAACTCTGTGATGTTTCACATGATGGCTTTTTTTTTTTTTTAAGCATGTTTTGTTGAGAAAAGCAAGGCCTTTCTAAATTTTATAGTGGGAAATTCAAGTAGAAGACTTTGGTGGAGGATGTTCTTGTGCAAGGAGAAGGTTCCTGATTGGGGAGGAGAACATATCAGCTGTGATTTGTGACCCTACCCCATTTCTGACCACATAGATTTGATACTGCACCAACTGAAATTATAGAAAACTCCCATTACTTTCAGTCAGCTTAGATTAAACCCCTAAGGAGGATGGTTTGGAGGTAGAAGCATGGTCCTTTCCCTTTGAAATCTCATTAGGATCCCATCAAAAGGAGTCTGACATTGCCATTGCTGTTTTAAGCCACAGTCTTGGAGACAGCTCCAAACAGTAGTGACTGGATCAGTTGCCCTCTCCTGTGGGATCAGAGGGATTGAAGACATGGACAGGTAGTCTTAGGGCATCTTAATGCTTAGATGTCCACACCCTCCTAGCCAGAGCCTTTGTTATAGGCTCAGGAGTGCAATGAAGATGTGGCTGGCCATGCATGTAAATTATCCTCTCATCCTGTAGGTGATCCAATTAAGCCAAATTTGAAGAGAACCAGAGAAGTTCATGCTTGCTGTACATGAAATCAGCAAGTTAATAATGGACATTGATCTCTAGGGCTGTCAGTCTGTCTACGACTGGATGGAAGAGTTTTCAGATTTTTTTTATCACATCATTAGGTTTCATACTGCAAGCAATAAACTCTGCAGCCTGCAGCTGTGAAAATACTAATTTGAAAGCTATTCTGTTTTATATTTTTGAGAAACTGCAGCTCTATTTTTAACATATATTTGTATTTTTCTCCAAAAACCTTCACTAGTTCTTTCAATTTAATTTTTCCCTTTTGTGTTCTTCTGAACTTTCGTATCAATTAGACTGTCTTTTTTTGTTCCTTCCTTTCATTCCCCCTTCTCTTTTTTCTCCTTTGCCTCCCCTTTGTTGCTAAAGCAACAAAAACCTTCAGGGCAGAGGGAATTTACACAGTAAAGACTCTAAACATACAGTGACACTAAAGTTTTGCCTGTTATTTATGAATATAATATGAACTCTTCTCATGCCTACACTTCCATTTTGGGTATGTTAACCTAATATCTTCTTCCCCCTTTCTAGGGCTGTGATTTCCCACATCTGTTGGCTTCATTCTACACCTTCAGCCTTGTAAGATCAAAAGAATAGCCCTTGGCTAGGATTGAGTGACATTATCTAGGAAAGGAGTTGTCACCCTTCAGTGGCATGTGCAAGAGTATCTCTCTCCTCTTTTTGTTGTATTTCTCTCTTCACCCAGTGTTTACTCTCCAAAGATCTCTCTGATTTATTGGTCCCTACAGCTGCTGTGATAGTTGGTAAAGCAGATTTTTCCAGGATAGTTCTCCACCTAATGTATCGGAGGGACATCAGTGCAAAAGTTGGCGCTGGGCATAGATGTTTTGGAGGCAACAGTCATGTGAAACCTTGAGACAATTTTATCAGCCTGTGTCTTTTCCATTAGTGAAAGAAGGTGCTACACCTGCCCTTCTGCTGCTGTGGGATGGTTATGGGTAAACTTGATGGCAATGTTGCACCAGGTGAGAAAAAGCCACATTTCTGTCTAACTTAAACACAGGCTTGGAAAATAACAACAGGAATTAAAGTGTGACTAAACACTTCCAAGGGCTGTTGTGCTTCACACCGAATGCAGCTGGTCATGCTCTTCAAGTCCTTTTTAATATGATTACTGTGTTGCTCATTATTCAGAGGTGTAGGAAAAGCAATAAATTGCTATGTTCTTACAAAGGTAGGTAGCTGCTCAGGTATGTCCTTATTCTTCCTGCCCCAGGACCCCAGAAGAACCCTCTCTGCCATGTCCAGTTAGGACCCATGGTGTTCAGTTTAGGATTCCTTCTCAGGGATGCACATTTTATAATGAGCCTTGGTTCATCAAAGTGCTCAGGTCTGAAGTCAGATGCTCATGCTTTCTGTGTGTGACAAAGAACACACTGGTGCCATAGGCACTGCAGAGCAGCAGCTGGGGAATGTCCAACACCAGTCCTGAGTGGCACCGTGTAGTCACTGCTGTCCAAGCCAGGTTACAGTCGACAGGAAGAGGTGCTGGATCTGCCCCTGTTATTAATGAACAAAAAGAAATCTCTCGCCTGTCTGGCTCGGTGCTGGGCTGGAGAATGAGCCGTACAAGTAACTTGACTTTAATTTCCTTTTCAATCTCCATGTTCAAATCTCCATGACTGTGATTCATTACTGCGAAATGACTCTGTTCTACCTTCGTATGTTGTAACTAGAATAATATAACCATTTCACATATACTGGTGGTGATGGCCAGTGCTTAGCACACCTGGGGTTGAACTAAAGCCTACTGGAGCTGAGAGCATGAGTCACACCCACAGGCTGGGCTTGGGAGCTAACATTTGTAGCTGCGGTTGAGAAACACATCTCCTGTGGATGAAGGAGGTGTGAGGTCTCTGCACAGGGCTAGGGGGGGACCTCAGCCTCACCCCATTTTTATCTTGCAAAGAGGAGTTACTCGATCAACACTGGCACATTCATGGGACTGAGAGCCCAGGCACGTGTAGATGCTGGAGCTGGGGATACTGACTCCTCCAACCCTCTGCCAGGCTTCCTGGCAAGGATAAATACATTTCAGATTAGATACATCGAAAAGTTTGAAGGTGTATCTTTAGTCGCACTTTCACAAGAGTTAAGTCTCCACCTGAGTTCTTCTTCCAGTGCCAGTGCTGCTGCAGGTACCACCAGGGACACAGTGAAAACCAGATCTGTGTGAAAATACCATCCATTGCAGCAGGTCAAAACGATCACAGAATATGTTGTATTGGAAGGGACCCACAAGGATCATTGAGTCCAACTCCTGGCCTGACAGAGGACAATCCAAAAATCACACCAAATGCACAGAACTGAATTTCATTTGGAAGAGCAAAGGAGCTGAGAAACACAGTTTGTCATGATTGTCTGGGATTAATTTAAGCAGTTAAGAGAGGCTTATTTTACCTATCCTGGACAAAGCCACCCAGAAACACCCTCCTAAACTGGGGCTCATGTAGTGAAAGTGCTGTTTGCATTCATGTTTTCTCTGTTCTGTGGCACAGGTCCAACGTTATTCACAAACTGCAAGCAGCAAAAGTCACTGTGAATTTTTAAAAGAATTATCTCATTTTTTAATGGTTAGGCTGCTTTTGGATACAATGAATTCAGGTTCATTTTCAGCTTGTAGAATGTGAGCTTATGCTATCACTGACTCCTCTGAACCTGCAGAAATAAGAATGAAACATGACCCTTCATGTCCTCGATGGCTCAAACTGAATTGAAGTAGATGATTATTTAAGGTTCAGAGCATGTTGGCCATGTCCTATGTTTTGCTGTCAAGTCTCTCTCTCTCTCTCTCCATCTCTTTTGTACTTTTTTCTTCCTCTGCACTCTGGCCAAGCCCTGTAAAAAAGACACACGCCAAAAATAAAACCAAAAACTTGGATTATATAGGTTCTTACCCCAAACAGGGTGGGAGTACTAGAAATCCAGCAGGAAAAGATATTCTCAGAGACCAAGTGATCTGGGTAGTCAACAAAGCTTAGGAATTACTTAGTGACTGATGTTTATTGTCACTATGGGTTTTGTTTGTTTGTTTAAAGCTGAAGGGTTTAGTGCCTCGACTGGGCTTATGCTTATTAATAAACAGATAAAATTTTCAACAGAGAAATTTAAACAAACTAAAAAAGAAAAAAAAAATCATTGCTGTGGTGTGGCCCTATCCATCTATGATGAATAATGAATACAGCCTACAGAGCTGAACCTGCTGTGGAATGTTACTATTCCAGCACAATTATTAGCTTTATATCCTGGGGTTTCTTTTGCTGTCACTGGGAGCCTCTAGTATTTGGGATCAATCTGTAACAATTTCTAAAATTTGCTCTTTGCATACCAATTGTTTCTACTGGCTCTTTCTAATTCCTGCATGCAGACCTGGTGTTGAAAATATTTTAGTCCAGACTCAGCCATGACAGACCAAGACACACAGACCAAGACACAGCCTTTTTTTTTGCAGCAAAAAGCTGGAGCACTTTCTACTGTTGCATTTAACTAGAAGTCACTCTCTCTGTTTTTTTTTTGTGGCAGAAAATCAATGTCATAATAGCTATTCCTTTTTGGCAAGAGACGGATAGCATTGGCCAGCACCCAGAATAATGCAAGCTGGAGATATAGAGCTCTGCCAATGTACCTTAAATCTCCTGACCTTCAGCATCTCAAGATTTCCAGCCCTGAGAAGAGAGCTTTCGGGAGAAGAGATTGATAATTCTGCCTGGCTACGAGACAGTGTCCAAGACAGAACTCCAGTGGGAAACTGAAAACCTCCTCTGTGTTGCTGCTTCTTTCACAGTAAGGTAAATAATGGCTGATGCCACTGAAGCCAAGGGAACTGATTGCTGAAACTAGGGCTAAAGACAGCAAAATCAGTCCTCCAGGCACGTCCTGGCTCCAGGACTGGCTGTGTGGGGTTTGCTCACAAAAGTCTGTTGCATGAAAATGAGCATGTGCTTGGGGTGATTGTTCTGCCTTGCAGAGCAGCCTCTTTTCTGGGGAGGGACTCCTTGAGCATGCTGTTGTGCTGTTCCCCTGTGTGCCACCCACTTTGGGCCAGGCTGGCTCCTGGACATTCGGGGTCAGCTGGGCTCCCTGACCCTTGCAGGCTGTCACAAGACTGCAATTGCAGCTCAGCATCTCTTGGCTTCTGGAAGTGCCACTTGTGCTGATGTTACCCTGATTAACCTGCTGTGATGCTGATGGGCTAAGGTAAACTCTCCCTGTTCCTCAGCCATTAACATTTCACTTCTTGCTGAATGGGAGGGTTTGGTTCACTACTCAAAGCAGGGCTCTGGGAGCCAAAAGCGCTGACATCTCAGTCTGCCTTGAGCAGTGACTTTACCGCATGACCTTGTCTCAGATGCTCTGCCTTTATTTTTCCTTCTGTAAGAATGGGTTTGTGGACTCTCAGGACTCCACCTTTCCAGGACTGTTTACTAACATGCAGAGCAGTAATTTTTCCCATTTACTGCTGATTTTGACTGGCTTCATGTTCTAGGCTGGGCTGCTGGATATAGTGATGCAAAAGAAATGTTGCCCCAACCTGATCCCCATAATATAATTTCACCATGAAATACAGCTTCTGAAGAGATATCAAACACAAGGATTCTCATGCACAGTTATATCTTTTCACTCCTTCCAGATTTAAGCTTGCAGTTCTGTTGTCTACAACATGGCTGCTGCTCTAATCCTTCATGTATTACTTAATCTGAGAAAATTCCTTCCGGTGGATATTTTGTTGTTCATCTGTATAATTTTTTTCTTTATAGTGAATAAAACCACCCTGCCCATGTGCAAACAGAGCGATGAGGAGTGAAAAGATACTGTTATTTCATAAGTCTTAGATCAAGTGCATCCATTATTACTGTTGAACATGATCTTCTGCTTAGTCAAACTATTGAATTTTGCCAAGAGATCTTTGCATGCTTATATATTTTTATATAAATAATATTAATTTAACTTTCTTTTCTTTTCTGACAAACACCCAGTATCAGGCAGCATCTTTTCAGACACAAGTGCCAGGAAAAAGGATAAGCAAGAGTTAAAACTAAACTAGAAATTGACAGTGTACCAGATGCATTGACACTAATGTGCCTCTTTAGAGTTTATGCCTAAAGGCTTTGTGTGCGATGATAAATATATTTGTTTTTGTTGCTGGAGGTGCCCTTAAATTATTAAAAGACAAAACAGAAAAGGGACTTTTCATTTTCTAGCACCATTAACTTGTTTCACTGGCCATGAGAGACTCAGAAAAGGGTTCAGTATTGAAAAATCAAGGCTCAGACAGCCCTAAATTCAGTTATAATTTTCAACCTTTTGTTGTATTTCATGTTCCTATCCGTCTAGGCCCAGTTAGTAGTGATGCTTAATCATAAACCCCACAATCTCTGGCTGCTGCAAAAGTATTTTTATAATAAAAGAGGAAAAATAGGACATTTTCACTATTTCTATTGATTTTGTGTATGTAAGAGAAGAGAAAGGGAAAAATATGCCATTGTGATAATACAATAATGCAGTGCCAGTATAATTTTAGCTTAAAGCAAAATGTTAAAGGGGGAAAACTTCTGTCTCTATGAAGTTCTTTGAGAGAGTCAAAGACATATTTAGGGCTAAACTTTTTAAAGCGGAAATTCACCTCCATCATGTGTTACCTTTTATCTATCCTGGCTGCATTTGGTTGCTGTTGCCTGTTCATTTAACCTGTTGCTCCCTCCATAGCTTTCCAGATGACAGAGATCTTTAAAAAGGCAAGAGCTCACCTGAAGCTTGTGGAGCTCCATAATGACATTGAGGTTTTTTCCCAAATTGAAAAGAAGCCGCTTGGTTTCGTGCTGCAGATCCTTTTGGCACTGCCCTATGGTCCACTGGACTCGAGGCTCAACTCAGCCTGGTTGTGGTCAGTGTGAAGAATGTATCTGTCAGCCCTGTATGTCCTACACCTCTGTCCATTTCTTCTCAGGTGCAGACTAAATGTTGGTAAGTAGAGACCAAGTTTAGGGCTCTCAGATCTGAAAACAGTAACCTGTTGGACAAAAAAAATGATGTTATATTCACTATTACCATGGAAAACAACATCATGAGGCCCATAACAGCTTCCCAGGCTCAGTTAGGAGCTGTCTTTACTGTTCTTTACTGTTTCTGACAACAATACCCTGATTGATGTCAATAAAAGCACAATATTCCACACCAAGACATGCCCTTCTGGAGGAAAACCAAGTAAATCCAGTTGCATCTGCTCTCCTGACTTCTGTGCAATGAAGAGGGCTGAATCTGTGCAACCAAATGCCATGCTGAGTAACATAGAGGACTCAGTATCCCTGCAGTGCTACGTATTTTGATACCAGCCCCTGCCTACCCATCCTGAAATAAGAAACTCTTTCAGGGCTAAATAAAGACAGCAGCTCCCTAGGTGGGTTCAATTGTAAGCAAAGTCTCCCACAAACTTTCAAGAAGCTCTTTCTTCCACAGTAAAACCTATTTACTTGTTTGTTAAAACTATGTTCCTTCAGGCTAAGAAAGGTTCTTAACTGTTACAACCTATGATGATCTTTATCTCATTAAATACATAATAAAAATATCTCCCTTGTTAGTGGTTTGCTCAGTGTTTTTAAATATCAGGTCTCATTCATTTAATAGGTAGTGGAACAACAATTTAAAGGTGCTGCAAAAGAAAACCTGGGCAATCAAATATAGATACACTTGAATGCAATTACAGCAGAAAAAGATTGTATAGAGTAAATCTTTGTTTAACCTAAGCCATGCAATCACCTTCTGTACCCTTTCCAGTATCTTATTATTAACCTTTTGTCTATGGAAAAACCCCTCTCAAAATGAAAGAGCAAATGAGAGCAGTTTTAATGTGAGGCTTTAAATCTCAACTGGGTCTTTGCTTGGGAGCAAACACAGTCAGAGCTCAGAGTGCAGCCCATACGGCTTCCAAACCCTGTCACTTGTTTATGACTCCTCTTTTTCAACGTTTTGCCAGATTTTCATGCAACCATGGAATAACTTTAACTGCCTTGACTGAAATATTCTGTCTGCCTATTTATGAGCGATTTATTTACGTGGGTTATTTTTAATTTTAATTTTAATTTTGTCGGTTTGAGGTCTTGGTTTTTTTAATTTTATTTTTTTCCCCAAAAACCTTTGCCTAAATTTCAGCAAAAATGATTTGGCTGTAAGACATGAGAAGGAAATGGAAAAGCTGCTTATTTTGCCCAGTTTTCTGGGATTTTTCGGGAAATGAAGCATCCAGATGTTCCATAGCAGACATGATGTCCCCCTTGTGCCAGGAATATGCCTTGTGCTACACCTATTAAAATGCATCCCCATTAGTTTTAATTATTAGCTGCTGAAATATCTGTTTGCACATACTCAGGAGGGATATGTTGGAGTCTGCGTGCTAAGATGCCACCCACCCTGAATGTGATCTGCTCATGCACTGGGTGTCCAGCTCTCTGAAATACATGTGCTTAAATATGTTAATCTATGCTTCAGCCATCTCCATCTCCACCTGAGCAAGCCACACTTCCTCTAAAGGTAGTGCAGAGCTGACGTGCATGGTCAGTAGTGCTCAGGATATGACACATTTCACTGTCTCTGGTGAAATGATCATTTTTGGTCAGAGCTATCCTGAACCCTGAGCTCTCCATGGGAGATTAAACACTTGGATGCCAACACCGTGGACAGGAAAAGTTAGTGGTGATGAATTTTGTCTGAAGTAACTGATTAGTCCAGTGCTGAAGGGATTGAGCATTGATGTGTCCTGGGAATCTGTCATGATGAAATATTTAGAGGGAGAAATTTCTTGCCTGAACATTTGTTTAGCATCATTTCTGGGTGGAATTTTTGACACTATTTCTTCCCAAATTAACTCAAGCTACTAGGGACTTCAGGCCAATTCAAGTTCTCTAATGGAATAAGAAAAAGGAGACAGAAACTGCAAACCTACAAAAGCATCAAGCTAGCCAGATGTAGTGAAGTGCCAGTGGAAAATTTTTATTGTGTAAGGATTAAGAGAAAAAATGTACAATGCTATATAAACTGACACTTTTAAACAAAGACTGATATCTCTATGACAGAAAAAAAATATCTCTCAGAAAAAGAATGTATTAAAAAAAAGAGCTAAGAGTTTAAATAGTTGGAGAATGATCATGGACATTGGTTCTAGGGAGAAATATAAAATTTGGACTCACATAAACTCAAGTGGGATTGCCTAATGTTAAAATATATGTCTAACAGGAATATGACAACCAAATTCAAGTATCAGTTTATATTGTGACTCTGGACTTCCTAGATTCAAATTCTGTTGATGCTCTGAACTAATAGGTTTGTTAGATTGGATGTGCCTTATTAACAGCAGGAAAGCCTGCAGGTAGTCATGCTCTGCATATGCACTGAGCTTCCCTACCCCATCTGCTTTCATGATGGACATTACCCAGTGCTCAAAAAGCTGAAATGGCACTCCAGAGGTAATTGGTGAAGCACTGATAGTGTCTCAAGACTCGACTCTACATTATCCTTTCTCCCAAGCCTGATAAATTAAATTTAGTTCCTTCCCCAATTTCTGACCCCCTGTATGAGGGATCCAGAAAGAGTGAAACATGAAGATGATCTTCTTTTCTCCAACAGGGAAAACAAGAACTGTTAAATGATGTTTCTTTAGAGGCGGATCTACACCTACCCCCTCAGCACAAGAAATAGCTGATATTGGATATTCTGCTCCAAAAGCCAGCAAGAGCAAAGGACACTAAATCCACAGAGATACTTCCTAAAGACCTTCTAAGGATGACAATAAAAAATGGGCAGTTCTGCAAATTTATGAGAGACTAAGGATGAAGATACACAACCAGCAAATTCCCTGGTCTCCTGATACTTGGCTTGTGTTCCCCTGTTCTCTTGGTTTTCATCTGTCTGCACTTCAGTGCTGGGGGAGCTGGGCTCTCAATGAGCAGCATCTGCAGAGTCGTGAGAGCCTGGGAGAAGAGATCTCTGGTGACAGACGGTGGGAAGTCTGACCAAACTGGTAACCTCTGCTGCAGCCTCTGTGAACTGCTCATCCAGAAACTTCTCAGCTGTTTGTTAGCTACTGCACTTGAGAACATGACAATCCCTGGTGTTGCTGGAGAGTCTGTTTACTGCTACAACCCTTAATGGGATGCAGCATGTCTCTGCTGCGTGTTCTACCAGCCCTGACTGCAAAAGGGAGGAGGGGAATAAAGGAGAAGGGCTTTGCTCCTGCTTCCTTTTTCCATTAGGTGAGTGGGGAGGGAAACAGTCTTCAGTTGTGAATGAATGCTGTATGCAGATTTTGGACTTTGACAGTTCCTTCATTATTTCGACAGTTTGCCCTAAAAAAATCCCATGTGGAAAGGCTTGTCTGATGATTCAGTAGCCCTGGTCAGTTCTAGGCATTTCCAGCAGCCTCAACAGATTCATCTGTATCTTTATAATGTTTGCAATTCCAATATTGCTGCTCATAATGATGCAAATAAACATCGTGGCTTTCAGAGTTTGTGCAGGGTGTCAAGGAAGGAAGGCAAAATATCTGCTCATGCATTTTATTTTAGAGTCCCTTCATCCATGGCATTGTAAACTTGGAAGCTTGAAGAAGAATCAAGACTGAAATGAACTGTTGCAGATGGTGGAAGATCTCATTTATTGGTCATCACAAATGAAGGATGTGTCTTACACTTCTACTCTTCTCTACTACACTTGCCTGCTCTTAGGCTTCAGGTGAAGATTGTTTATTGTTATTTGTGGAGCTGAGAAAAATGTGCTAAGGAGTTTCAGGTAAAGTGATAGTTTTTACATGGTTTCTGCACTGGAAGACTTTGCAAGCTGATTTAAATACGATGCTCAGTGTGTGGAGTGAAGAACAGGAGGAGGGTCGAAGTGCTCGGAATTTGTGGTGAGTTAGTCTGGTGTTTGTGTGTGTGTATGTGTCTGAGCTACTCCTTTTCCATCCATGAAACGGGCATCCAAAACTAGTGAGTTTGGTTAACCCAGGCTGTACTCTTCCTGCCTTTTGAAAGGGGAAGACAGTGCTGTCCATGCCCAGAACAAGACATTTCATTTGAAAGTAAAAAGAACTGGTTTTGTCCATTCCCAAGGAACAGAAATTACCTTAAAATATGTCCTCTTCTCTGGCAGCCTAGAGACGACTTGTTCCCCTACCTGCCATTTGATCTTTCCCACAGCTCTTTATACTGTTTACCCAGCTTTCACACTCCAAACTTTTCTTCATTACTTCAGTGTCTCTCTGATTTCCCTATGGCTCCTTTACCCTTTTTTTTCCCCACTAACAACTTCCTTCCCTAAGTCCTCTCACATGTTTTTCACAGAGTTCACAAGACTCCACAGTCCTCACAACACCATGTCCTTGTTGGTGGTTTCTGACAGGAATTTTTACGTCAGTATGAAAACCATCAGGAGGTGGCAACCACCTTATAGGAGTAAGCAGGTGTATTTTCTAGGGAAATGTAATTCAGGTCCAAATTGCCAGCATAGCAATAAAATAATAACCAACCTGAATATCTGACATCCCCACAGTGCAATGTGTCTGTAGATTGATCTCAGGGATTACCATTTGGGGCTCAAGTGCCTGAGGTGGTTCATTTTTTTGGTTCAGTTTAATATAAAATGAAATAAATTTCAGGTGCAATTCCATTTTGTGTACGGAAGTGCAGCAAGCATGACTGAGAAATTCACTTCCAGTCAAATCCTGATGTACACTACAACTCTAATGTGGACAAATCCAGTATGTCCATCTTGACTACTCGAGTAGAAAGGTGATAGTCTTCAGTTATTTTATTACAAAAGGCACTGTAAAATGTGTTATAGGTCAGTCCTGAAGGCTTCAAGGAACTGTAACTTGCTGGAGCATGTCTTTCAAAACTATAAACAGGTTCTCTTGGAAAGATGTCAGGGAGGTATCTCTTTTCAAATTCAGTTGCCTTGTGGCCTGATGTTTCCCCACTTAGATAAGCTTCTTGTGATTGGTCATGTTTTAATGAGACTTGATACCTTCAGGTCAAAGAGAAGCTCCAGACTTTTCAAACCTGGAGGCATAGATGGGCTGCTCATCCCAGTTGCTTGCTTTTTAGGGCAGAAGCAGCCAAACAGAGCTACTGAGGAAATTGACTGAGCTCTCAGGTTTCCTGTAGCTACCTACCATTACTCTGGTGGGAAGGCATGGCCTCGTGGTCCTGCTCTGTCTGTCATCTTGGTGAGCAAGATGTCAACAACCTTGTCAACAACCTAGAGACCAGGATCTCGAAGTGAACCAGGAGCTAAGTTATCTTCTGATGGCTCATCTACCCACCACCCATATGTGAAAAGGGAATTTTTGGAGCAGGAAATTAGAAAGGAAAATGTTAGAGGATTTTCTGTATTGAATATCTACAGGGCAGGGGAGGAGGAAAACACCTGAGAAGCAAGGATGCTGTAATGGCAGATGTTTTACTTTTTATTTTATTGTTTTTCTAGTGGCTTATTGCTGTTTGTCCAAAGTTTGTGCTAGTCTGTTTATACTCTTAAAGAGCAGTGTGGTGATTCTGTGCTGATCTATTGTTGTTGGGTGGCTAAATGTAATTCAAATAAGTTAGTACAGACCAATAATATTGATGCATTTTTTTTGGAAAAATCTTTTCTGCAGTCAAAAACATCTCTCAGAAGCTTTGCAGAGATGTTACCTTGAGAATGAGGAAGAGCTTGACCTGACCAGCTTTGCTTTATCCCAGAATGTGCCACACCAGCAGGCGAAGGGCTTCTCTCCAGCTAGGTGGGAAGCTGCAGCTCTGAAGAAAGCCACCACAGCACTTCTTTTCCCTGCTATTCGAGTTGGCAGAAGGGATCTGCATAATTTCTAAGCCTCACAGCCACCAATGTACTCACAGGGTTATTTTCCAACCAAGGAAGTCCAGTTAGGTGGAAAATATTCCTTTGATTTATGACCCTGAGATAGTCAGCTCATAAATTAATGTTTGTATTGGCAGCTTCAATATGTGCCTGTTGCATCTGAAGGCTGTGGGTAGCAGAGAGTGACAGGAAGGCATCAGACTAAGATGTGTAAAACATACAGAAATTGTGTTTATTTTCTGTTTCTCAAGTGAGAAGGCATTTCACTATGAGTGTTATACAGTGGCCCTATGAATGCTTTATTATTTGCAGACATGACTTGGAAATTATTGAAAGGAAGATTTCTGGGTGACAGCAGCGGGTGAGGAGAGGTAAACAATGAAGAACAATGCAGTTAGACACAGAAGGTCTTAGATCATTTAAGTAATTCAGCAAAAAGGTGACAAATCCAGTTCAGTGCAGATAAATGTAGAATAATGACTTTTGCAACAAAGGAAATAAAGAGAGAAAATGTTAAGAAGGAGACTGCAGCAGCTTACTGACTAGCAAAGAGATCTGGGGAGTTAATGGAGAGAAATCTACTTAATTATTAGGATAAAACCACTCTTGAATGGGTGGGGTCACAGAGGAATAAGAAAAGGATCAAGAATTTAATTTTTCATAGACATAGAAATCTCTTAGGTTATCTTGTCCATCCTCTTGCATCAGCTGAGAGACAATTCTTTCTCCAAAAAACCCTATTATGTTGAATTATGAGGACTGTCAAGGTGATTTATAAGATAGATTTAGTTAGTGTGAACATTTTTGCTAGCCAACACAAAAACCAGAATGTTTTGGATGAGACTCTGACCTCACTGACATAGATGTAAATAAAACCACCTGTAAAATTTTCAGCAGAATCTCTCATGCTCTGTGAAAGTATATACACACTTATTTATTCTCACAACCGGAATTTTACTCCAGGCTTTGCAATACTGGGATTTTAGCTACAGCTGAGACAATGCAGAATCTGGTGGAGATGGGTTTTCCGCCAGGGGAATTCATCAGACCTGTGAAGCCCAAGCTGACTTAAGGCTGTGGATTGGAATCCTGCTTCACCTCTTTCATGGCTGCTGCCTGGTGATTCAGTTCAGATGTTGATCTGAATAAAAGGTTATCTGGTCTCTCAGTAGATTCACTGACTTTAGAAGGCACTGTTGGAAAGCAAAAAGAGTAGGAGTTGACTCTTGCAGTAAGTATATAAACATGAAAGGCAAGAATCCAAGCCCAAAATTATGAGCTTAAAAGCCTGTGTTCAACTCATATTAGAAACAGACACATCTATCAGTGAGTATTTGACAGCAATGTTTTCCAGGTTCTGCTCTGTTCTTGTTCTTTGCTGCTGGAATCTGCACCAAAGTCCATCTGGGAAACAGATCTGGTTGTGATCTTCCTTCAAGGGCTTATCATGCACTTTACATGTAACAGGCACAGAAGCAGTGAGAGGAACCCAGAACTTCCCTTTCCCTGTGAAATCAGAGCAGATCACAGTCCTCTTGTGCTTTTAACACAATGAGTCAGTGAAGATTGTGCCCTTCTCTTCTTTTGACACACAGGGTGAAGACCTCTCCTTCTGAAGCTTGTAGTTGCAGACACAGTGAAGACACCTCCTCCTCTGAGGAAAATGCAGAACCCAACACCTCTGTTAAAGAACATGACATCTGTGAGAGCTACAGCTTTGCTCTGAAATGGAAAGAACACTCTGCTCATGGGTTTTAGAGGATGGATTATGTTGCTTCTTCAGGGAGGGTTGTGGGGCTTCAAGACTTTCAATTCTGAGAAGACAGAGGAACCCCCTCACTACCCTGTGCTGGGTGAAGGACCAATGAAAACAAGATGCAGAGGAATCCAGCCTTCCTGAGAAGTGCTGCAGGGAATTAGCACTGGTGGCTGGATCTGGTTTCCTGCATACCAGGGAGGTATTTTGCTGCCTACATCTTTCCATGAAAAAACCCAACATCAACAAGTGATATTAGTGCAAAGCTGACAGGGCAATCTAATCAGAGCACTGTCATTTTGTTAATTCAGTCTTGGAGAAACTTACCTCTAGGTAAGAAATAGCTGTAATATCCTTTTTTCATGTCAATGAAGTGCATATTCATCTGCATCATTTGCCTCTGACAGTTCCAAGTTCCAAACATTGCTGAGGCACCACAAAATGCTTAGGCTGTTAAACACCAGCAATTTAAGATGCTAGCACTCAATTAGAATTTGAGATGTTAATTAAAAGTTTGATTTTGTAATCTCTAGGGTTTTTTTGTCTTCTTTATGTATGAGCTATACTTCAGAGGGGGTAAAGCTGAGGCTAGGTGAGGTAGAAATAATCAAAGCAGGGGGGGATGGAAGCAGGATGGCTGTGCTATGCACACCACACTGTGGTGAGCCCAAATCAGCTCCCTTTGTTTAAACAGGTCCATTTTGACCGGGATTTTCAAAGACATGGACATGAAAAGCAGAGAAGACAAGATGTAGAAACTGGAGGTAAGCCTATGATTCACCGCAAGCTTTTCCATTGCAAAGGTATTTCTGTTTTCACATCATCATCTACGAAACAAATCCACACACAAGCAGCATGTATACAGAGCCCTTCCCTATCTCCTAGGGGCAGGATATCAGTAAATGCATTCATCTTTTTTCTGATAGCTTGGCCTTGGGAGCTGTTATTACCCACCCCTAAAGGTGAAGGTAACTCAGGTTCTTGTTAATAGAACCCTTGAGGTGAATTAGAGTGAAACAACACTGAATGATCAGTGTCTGTAAATATATACCTATATATCTCTGTAGGGTTTATTATAGAACAATCTGGTTGCAATGAAAATCAGTTATGTAGCTATTATTATTACCTATAGTAAAATAGCAACATAAAAGAGTAAAAATAACAGTAAAGAAATGGCATGAGAAAAAGAAAGAGAAGGAAAAGATGAGAGTAGAATGAGTTCACCACCCATGAACCTCACAACAAGACTTGGTTGTTGCAATTTTAATATCTATTGGTCCAGGTAATAGTCTTGATCTGCCAGGGGCAGGGGAAGCAAAGGAAATACTACACTTTGATGGGTTATATATGCTCAGGTTCAGGTGGGAACTCCCAGGTACCTCCCCTGGGGAGGGGAATCTCACCTGGCTGTGGATCAGGGAACAATTCAGGGGTGTTTCATGGTCCATGACACCTCCCAAGATGCCACAGCTGCCTCTTGTCAGCGCAGTTTGGGCCAATGGTGGCCCATCAGGAGGGATGAAAACTTTCAGGCTACATGTGAATGTCCTGGTACTTTGCCTGAGAGGAGTTTTTCACAGCTGAGCATTTTGTGTAGAGACTTTGGCATGATAAAAAACACTATTCTACCTCGAAGGATCTGCCTCTTATCAGCCTCTTCCCTTACCTAGTTCAAGACCAGCTGTAGCATCAGCTGTAGCCTGAGGTGGGGGGTGTGTACTCACACTCTGCACCTGGGTGGTTTCTTTGTGCATCATCAACCCCCTGATTGAGCCATCAGCATTCCAGTCTCTCACAGGAGACTTTAAAGTGCTTGGGAGAGATTTTTGACACTTAATTCCTTTTTTTAAGAGATGTGCTCTTTCTATAAGGTGTCTTTTTCATGGTGAGACACTAGACTCAGCTGACATCACATGCAACTTTTACGGTTTTGGAAAAATAATTTTCTTTCTGATGAGTAACTGACTTTCTGGAGCAGTGCCAACAAAATTCTATTTTATTTATTATTCTTATTTTCTTTCTGAGCTGGGGTTACTGACAGTGTCTACTAAAGCTGCTAATAAGCCTCTGGAACAATTTTTTTCGTTCTGAGGCCTCTGAAAAGTGTGACATCACATTGGCTTTTCAACATATAAATGAAATGTTTTTGCTACTCTTTGATATGCTGTAGTTTCCAAATACCTTTACAATTTTATCAAATGGATGCCAGTGTTCAGCTGCATGATTATCAGGTATTCATTTAACCTTTTTGACACACCAGAATGTCAAATGCTTCATGATGTCCATTTGAATACAAAAAGCTACAAAACTTTCTTCTAAATTCTGACGTGTCTTAGCAGCTCTGGGATTCTGTTCTTTGAAATACTATATATGGCTTTAAAATAAATCCTACCCTGCTTAGTAGTAGTCATAGACTCATATAGTAATTGAATTGTTTGGGTTGGTAGGGACCTTAAAGATTGTCTGTTTCCTACCCTCCCTGCCTTGGGACACTTTCCACTAGACCAAGTTGCTCAGAGCCCCATCCAACATGGCCTTGAACACTTCCAGAGATGGGGCACCTACAACTTTTCTGGAGAACATGTTCCAGTGCCTCACCACCGTCAGCAAAAAATTTCTTCCTGAAATCTAATCTAAGCCTCCTCTCTTTCAGTTTGAAGCCATCCCCCCTTGTCATGTCACTGCAGGCCGTTGTAAAAGGTCCCTCTCCTCCTTATCTTGTCAGCTTCTTCACGTACTGAAAAGCTGCAATTAGGTCACCCCAAAGCCTTCTCTTTTTCAGGTTGAGCAATCTCAATTCTCTCAGACTTTCCTCATAGGAGAGGTGCTCCAGCCCTCTCATCATCCTGGTGGCCTCCTCTGGACTTGCTCCAACAAGTCCACATCCTGACATGTGGCATGAACAGACTATGAACCCTGGGTTTCTGTGGGTGTGGGAGATAACCTGGTCTGATGAACAAAATGGAGCAATTCTGCATGAGGTTGTTGTTATCTATCATCTTGTCCATCAGTGAACCCTTTCTTCGGTGCTGCAGATAACACCCCCCCTTTTAGAGTCCCAACACGTACATATTCTCCAGCACATACTGATATTCATATAGTCACATCCAGAGCACACCCCACCAGCTCAGAACCTGGATTAATGCCACTTGAGAAAGAAATTCCACACCTGAAATACACAATAAGATACTTCCTAAAAGAAAAAAAAAATTAAAAAATGGTCTGATATGTTTGGAGGGATGATTTACTGTGCTGAGGGAGCAGGATCAAAAGGGAATTGAATACACAGGGATACACAAGATAGCAATTTCTATAGGATTGATGTGTGTCATGTGGCACATTTTACTGCAAACAAAAATTGAATCTCTAGCAAGTAACTACTTGGACAGGTCTGTAGAGGAAGAATGATGTTCTTTGACTTTCATTTTTACTAATTAAGAGTGGCTATCTTTCTGAAAATATTGCTTATTTCAAAGAGGAAGGAGAAACTCAATGCAGCAGTTGCTGGTAGAAATCATGATAATTGGTTATGTTAGTCTCCTCTCAACTTGAAACTTCTGAGTGAGGTCCTGGTTTCACTAGAACAGATGGGGATGGGATTATACCACATCAAGTGATGCCTTGTAAATCCAGAAGATATATACACGCGTCTGTATTTTATATTAAATCAAAATTTGAAACATATTTAATTTGGTTTTTTATGACTCAGTACAGGAAGAAGTCCAGAATCAGCTGCAAGAGGCAAGTATGGTTAGTATTTGATGGAAAGATATCTGGTTTAATTACAAATCGATAAAGATATAAGTTGCTGAAATGTTGGAATTGGGTCAGAAAGGCCAGAGGATTCCATGCACAGGTCTTGCTCCTGAACTCTGGTAGGACACATTATCAGGCATTGGCATATTTACAGTCATGGAAATTGCTGTAGGCTTGGAGAATATATAAAATGTGCTATAAATGTAGTCTGTGTGTGTTTGTGTGTATATATAATATATATATTTGTGTGTATATATATAAATTGGTTTGCATTGACTACATGGCTTTTTAAACACCTGAACATGAAATGTCTGTACATGGGGCATTTGGCCCCTGTCTTGTATGAGAGTGCATGGCACTGGGATCCAATTAAAAGGGAACTAGACAGGAGCTAAACTCTGCAAAGGAGACCTGAATTTTCCTACAAACTTTGCTGAGATAACTTGACCTATGGAAACATCTTGGCCAAAATGAGTGGAAGTCTGTGTGCATCATCTTTGCAATCAATAAAATGGGGACATAGCAGCATGCTCAGTGAATGTAATGAACTCTACAGTGACCAAAACCTTGATGTCAGAGTTAGGAGGCTCAGTATGGATTTGTGGTGCATGGCCTTAAGGATGAGCAAAGGGCACACTCCTCACTCAAAAAGAGGATTAGAACCTTCTCATGTTTTTTACTGCTCCAGCAGGACATTGCTGTTGGTGAAGCCTCTGATTAAGAAGCAGTACTTGAGAGATAACAAATTTTCAGTGATTACCATGGGAACCACAAATGATTTCATAAGGGTGGAGAAATTATAAAAAGTTCTAATTGAGAGAGGATGAGGCTTAAAACAGTTTCTATGGAAACCAGAGGTGGCATCCAAAAAAAGTGTGTGTACTAATCTGATAGTCTGATTGGCAGGTAATTGGTGCAGTGTTGGAGTGGGGAAGCCTTGGGATGTGAGATGAGGTGTCCATCACACAAATATATAAAACACACAGCCTTCTGAAGAAGAGCTGGAGCTTCAAACTCTTTCCCTCCCAGTAGAATACACTCATCACTCAATGGTGATTCATTTTCATTCTTGTCTCTGTACTGAGTGAATACTTTTTTTTTAATTGCAATACAAAAAAATTCAACAGAGGTGATGGATGGAGCTGCTCCCTCACCCTACCCAACAGGTAGAAGTCATGAAGGTGCTTTTATGGGTAGCAGATGTGAGCTCCAGTCTGCTCCTCTGCTCAGGTAGAAAAGAGAAGTGAACACAAACTTCCAGCCTTCAGTGAGATCTCTGAATATTTGGATGAGACACTTGCCTGTGTTTTCCAGGACTTCAGTTTCTTCTGACTAACTGGATAATATCCAGCTAAGCTCATTTCACTGTAATTCTGAAATACTTTTACTTGTCAGATCCCAGTGGAAATTCCAAGGACTTAATGTCCAATATCACCTATAGAGGAACTTAGAGGCATACATTAAACCAGGTAACCAAGTACTTATATCTACCAGAACTATTTGCTTTTAGGGCAAGTGGAAAACTGATGCCAAGAGTTTTGTGGAAGTCACAGCATGAGCAAATCCAGTCTTCGCTCTCTTTCACAAAGCTACAACCCAAGTACATTATGATATCTTTCAGCTTGATGCCTGAAGAAGGAAAATATTACTGTTGTCAATACATTAGATAAATAACAGGCCTTTGGCCAGCTGCAAGTTGCTGAAGTCCTCAGCAAATTCTTTGCCAGCTCAGTGGTTTGGCAGACACAGATTTTCCTCCAGTGTTCTCTGAGCTCACCAGATTCATTTCTCCATTCATCAGATGTAGACAGAAGAGCCCACATTTAGAAATATTTGATGGATCTGAGGTGTTTTGAAAGAAGATAAGCATTTCTGTTGAAAGCTCTAGAAGGCTAGTCTGCAATCTCTGTGACACTGGGGTTCATGGCTCCCCAGTGTTATCCATAATCATCTTCTAAATGAAGTATTGAAAAAGTATTAGGAGAAAAATCATCCCTTAACTTAGAAAATGTGCATTTAGACACTTTACTTTGCCAATTTCCCCATCAGAGAGCTACCAGTGCAAACATGGTCTAGGCTGGAGCCATCTGCAGAATGGCCACACTTCCCACGGTCAGCGACAAATTTGTATCCAGAATGGCTACCATATCATAAACTCTGTGTGCTTCACCATAAATTGGATTTGAAGAACAGTACACAAAGGTAATCAAGGAGATCAGGAAGAATTCTTGCTCCACTTTTGATCTGGCCATTTTAGATTAATTCTGGGTCAAGCATCGCTCTGTTTTATATATAAGACTAAGGTTAGGTGAGTCTTATGCATAATACACTTCTGCAAAACATTGAAATGTCTGCCTGGATAATAAGCTTAAGCTATAACCTTTCAAGGATTGTGTCTGTATAGTGTGATAAAAAGATTGTTTTCCATGGACTGAAGGGCTCAGAGATGCTGTGAAGAAGGTGGTGACATGCACTTAAAGAAGGCTCAGAATAATGCCACATTAATGTTGTCAAGTAACTGAAGGGGCTCTCAGGTGGTCACCCTGCTTTGTGGTTCAGTGAATCCATCACTGCTGATGCCACATCTTATTTTTAACAATATTTCACAAGGAAACAGGGCAGTGAACTAAACAGGGCAGCTGAAGAAAATGACAGGAGATATAGCTCAGTGCAAGAGCACCCAGAGCCTATCAGCCTGGGTAGCCTTATTGTTGCTTTGTTTCCTCTCAAAAAGTCTGCATTTTTGAATTTTCATGAATGCTTTCATTTCCATTGCTGACAGTGGGCAAGGAGACAACCAGAGAAACAAACTTGACCCAGCCACACTTCTTGTTGGGTGCTTGCACATCTGCTGTTTTTCTGATTCATCCACGGGTGGTGTTGGTCTGTGCCCTCTCTATTATGTACCATGCAAAACTCTCCTGGCAACTGAATCATTAATCCATATTTAATTAATTTAATTTCATTTAATTTCATTTAATGTCAGGTCTTGCAATTGCACTCCTCAGAAATGCATGTCTGTGTGGTGGAAGGTGTGCAATAATCTGATTTATATATGGGTTCAGTAGAAAGAAATAGTGAAAGTTTCTGGTTCACACAGATGAACATTTCTGTTTGTGTTTTGCAGGTGGTGCTTCATCCTTTCCATTGTAACATGCCAGTAGTTTTAAGCCCCTCTGGAAACACTCACATTTTTTCTATGCAAAGAAAATGTTCCACTAATTACAGATGTATCAGAGTTCTGTAGATGCAAAAAAAGCATCCACAACGCTCTATCATTGTGGACAGAAGATAGAATTTACTATGTTCAGTAGGTAAAGGGGACCTACAGGAAATCTGGATAGGGACTTTTGACAAGGGCCTGGAGTCACAGGACAAGGGGGAATGGCTTTAAACTGAAAGAGGGCAGGTTTAGATTGGAAATAAATTCTTTACTGTGAAGGTGGTAAAGCACTGGCAGAGGTTGCCCAGAGAAGCTATGGATATCCCATCCCTGGAAGTGTTCATGACCAGGTTGGATGGGGCTTGGATCAACTTGGTCTAGTGGAAGGTATCCCTGCCCATGGCAGGGGGATTGGAAGGAGGTGACCTTTAAGCTTCCTTCTAACCCAAACCATTCAATGATTATGTGGGATCAACATGCAAGAATAACCACTGGGTCAAGATCAAGCTAACTAAATGAAAGAAATTTTGCAGGGCTTAGACGGAAGATTCTTATTCTGTGGAGATACAGAAATGTTTGAACATGTGCAGAGCAGTTGTTTATTTCATTTGTAAGCAAAATTTTGAGAGTAGAGCGATCCTTTGCATGAAAACATAACTGTACTGCTCTGCAGGGGTCAAAAATAGAAATCAGATTTTGGAAAAAGGAAAATGTCATCACATTGCTCACATCCTGATGACTGTATGGAGTTGTGTCCTGTCTGTCTCAAAAATGTACAGTAGAACTGATTTTCATGGAAAGGGTGACACAGCAAGGGGTAACTCTGTGAGGAATGATTAAAAGACTAAGAATCTTCTCCCTCAAAAGGGAATAGCAGAGGAGGAATTTTAAAGAGGCCTTTTAAAACCTGAGTGGTATGGAGAAAATTACAGTTTACTTCATGTCCTCTCTCAATACAAGAACGAGGGAGTAATAATGAAACTATCAGGCTGCCGACTGCAGGTTCAGAGCAAACAAGAGGATACAGTCCCTTGTGTAATGTATAATTAGGCTGTGAAATTCCTTCCCATGGGATGCTGTAGATGTTATAAGTTTATGTGGGTTCAAGAAGTGATTAGGCAGATTCATAGAAGAAAACATGTGCTAAGGACTATTAAATACATACACACAGTGTCCATCTCAGGAATTCCTAGAGAACAAGTCACAGAAGATGGGCAAAAGTCAGCCCATGCTGACTCAGTTCTTTCTTTTTCTTAGGGATCCTCTTCTGCCAATGTCAGGGATGGCATAATGTGCAAAAGAAAATTTGGGTCCCACCTGGAAAAGCTGTTGCCTCATGAAAAGAAGGGGACTTGTGCAGGGAAATATGCTGTGAGAAAGACAGGCTGAACCTGGAACGTGGAGCAGAAGGTGCTAACACAGGATAATGATGATCCAGTGATGAGAAATGCATTCAGGAGTACCAGATCAGGTCTCAGAGCTCTGCTTACTTCTGCTTGAGTTGGAAATTATAAAAACTGCATTGCGAGCCCTTCAGAATTCTTGGCAGCATTGTGCATACACAGTCCAATAGATTAATGTTTTGCTGCAATTTTTGGAGCTTAGCGAAAGGCGTATTCAAAGATCCCAGTGTTCAGATGATGAATAGTATCATCCCTGTTCAATAACATCGTGAAGCCCAGGAATAACCAGGATTCTGTGAGGAAATTCAGTTGAAAGAATTTCACATCCAGATGTTTGTGTGATCCATATATTCAATGAAGGAATTTTATTGAGTTCCTTTTTTTTTTTTTTTTAATTCTGTTTTCAGTTGTCTTTTAGATTACAGTGTAACTTGTGTATCCCAGAGTACAACTTCATGGATCTTGACATCATTAGAATCATAGAATCAAGTTTTTGGGGAGGGAAGAGTAAGAGCATTTTTAAGACAAAGTCCTCATGTAACCATGGCTTAGATAGAACAGGTGTTTTTAAAATGCAAACCCAAACTTGTTTACAGTTTTAGTCTGAGATTAATTTGTGTTTAGGCCTTAATGACCTAACGATGCCATTATAAATATTTGTGCAAACTCAAGCTAAAAACAAAGAATATAGCTTTTTATAAAAAAAAAAAGGAACATGAGTGTCCACCACAAAAACAATGATAAATCAAACTTTAAATTAAACAGTGCCAGTTCTATTTGCAGACATGCCAACAGTTACATGAGAGTGAAGTCAAAGTGCATGTTCTCAAAGATTGCTTCCAGTGATTTGCTTGCAGAGTTTGCAAATACAATGATTTCCTCATTTGTTGAATGACAGCTAATACAGTAGCCTGGCTAATAGACCAGCCTTCCATCCTTCAAACTAGGAGGTAGGGTAACACTAATGGAGGGTATAGAACAGACAGTTTCGGGAGGGTAATTTTCCATCAATAATTTATCAGATAAATGTTACTTTTCTCATTTTTTCCCTTTTCTTCACAAATTGTCCATGAATAAGTTATGGCCAAAATTATGTGCTGAAGCTGAACAATTTCTGCCACTGTGTCCCCATCTATCATGAAACCTTTCCTATGAATGTATGATTGCCTGAGGTCAAGCAGCTTTGCCTACACACATATGTCTATGGTTATATGTATTGTTTCTTTTCCATCATTGGCTGGCAGGAAATCTAAGAGTAAAGTCTTATGGAAAAACAGCTGTTAAACCAAATTCTGAGTCTGCCTGCTGATTGACTCAATTATATTTTGCTGTCTCAGTTTTTTGAAGTGCATTACATGCTGTTTTCCAAAAGACATCATTCACAAAGAACCTGGTAGTTCTTCAACTCAAAAGCTGAAGAAAATAATGAGCTCAAGTATAGAAGCCTCCAGATCCATCTTCCATGCCATTTGAAATAAATAGTATTGCTCTTTGCCTAAGCACTCTAGACAATAAATTATTCTTATAAATACATTTTAGAATCAGGGATTACTGTAGATTGGAAAGTACTTCTGGAGGTCTCTAGTTCAGCCTCCTGTTCTAAGCAAGACTCATTTCATAGTTGGGTCAGTTTGCTTGAGGGTTCCCTTTAAGATATCTAAGGATGGAGAAATCACAGCCTGCCTGGACAACCTGTTCCAGTGCTTAGCTATCCTCATGTGAAAAATGCTTCCTTGCAAATAGCAGAATTTTCCCTAACTAAAATCTGTGTCTGGTGCTTCTTGTCTTTTCACTCTGCACCCCTGAAAAGAATCTGTCTCCATCATTTCTATAAGCACACACCAGAAGTTAAAAAAGTCTTTGGTTTTAATAAGACCAAATATGAAACATTGGAAGCAATACCTGTCTGGGTAAGATTATGTCAGAAAGTGAGCTACTTACAAAATTAATCATTGGGATATTATCCTAGCTTCTAATGGCAAAATTCCTCAGCACAGATGTCATTGTGAGAGGACACATGAAAACATAAAAGTAAAGAGAGTAAACAGACATTTAATGCATAGTATACTGTCTGTGTCTGTAATGCTTCCTGTTTCAGCAAAGTTCTCCTTCTCTCCAAAATACCCTCACCCCAATGCCACTACTGTGCATCCATGCAGTGCTCACAGAACCTGTCTCAAATTTCCTTGACTTTCTGCAATTTGCCAATACTTCCATGGCATTAGAGGATTCCCATATAGAACATCACAGGAATAGAAGCAAAACCCCACCACATCCCACTGAAACTGCAGTGCATTTGTTCTGTGGGAAGCAAATCTTCTCCATAGGCCATAGCATGGGCAATGTAATAGCAGGGTGATTCCAGAGCAGTTTACAGTAGTCCCTGCAATGCTTGTAATTGCCAAGGAGGATTTTTTCAGATGAGATTAGCATAGACATTGGGGATACACAGCTACAGAGTTATGGGCTTTAATGGTACCAGTGGTGCAGGTTACTGCCTGCTTGCTGGTGCTGGAGCCTTGAGGGATAAGGTTTGCTAGTGCTTCTGTAGGGCACGGGAGTGGTAGTTTTCCATCCTCCTGGAAGCAGTGTGAACACCAAGTTTAGCTGGCCAAGGGAATTCTCAGCCCTCTGCCCACACTGGGAATAGTAAGACCTCAGTATGGTCATTAATATTCAGATTTGTTGGTGTAAAATTAGTTTTACCCTTTATGGGGCACACTTGGAAAAGGACACTGAATGCCTCAGAAGGCACACTCTGCTCAGTTATTGCTATCAGTACTGAGATGTTAATTTCTGAAAAAAATAAGAATACACCACTATCAAGTGATTCCTTTTTGCAAAGGCAAAGATTAAAAAAACCATGTTAAATACCAAAGCCCTTATTCTCCTGTGTGTGCTAACCTAGCCCTTCAAGGAAATTTTTGGCACAGGCGTGTCACTAATCAGACCCATTCTCATTACAGTACAGCTGTTTTAGTGCCTTTCCATAACCCTCATGGATCTCTCTAAGGCACTGAGTCAATAAGTGGTTTTAAATGAACTGCTCTATGCAGCTCATGCATTAGGGGTCTGGTGATAGGTCTCACAGAGGAAAAGAGGTCATGGGCAGAGCAGTGCTGGCCATTCATGGATGGTGGGATCTCCATTAATGACCATGAGTCTGTTTTAACCAACACTCTGAGCAGAAAAAGGGCCACCACGTGGACCAGGAGGGCATGGAGGTAGGTTAAGGTGATCTTGGTTCATACCAGACAGCTGTTGTGAGGAATTCAGACATCTGGAACAGGAGCTAAGACAAATTGTGTGATATTGTTGAATGGAGGCACTGGAATACTTGGCCCCAGATATTTAAACTGCAGCAACCAGTGTAAAGCATTCTTTGCTGGCTCAGTGGTGACAAATTATTTCAGTTAGGTTCAGAACTAACTGGTATCTATTCCAGCTGATGCTGGCATGTGTTAAGTGCAGAGTACCTTCATTGCACTGTATGCTGATGTTAAATTATACTAAAAGAGGGGCTCTGTTGGCAGTCTGGCCATTGACTTTAATGAAATAGCTAATTTGATCATTTTAATTATGAGTTGAGGCAAAGCAAGAGCATAAATGTTAAAATATCATTTCATGCCAGTAGAGAGAAAAGTTGACATTTACCTTAACTAAGGACTAGATTGCTGAGAATGAAGGGGAGAGATAATGAGTAAATGCAAAGGAAAATAAGAATGAAAAGGTGAGACAATCTGAAAGCTGACAGGACACCAGAAGGACATGACCTGGAGCTACAGAGGGCTGGAAAAATCTTCAGGTGGGGAGAAGATGAGAAGTTTTGTGAAAAGGTTCCATGTACTCCTTTAGCCAAGAAGAATCTCAGTGTTGAAAAATGGAGCCTCTGTTTCCTGCAGCTCTGAAACAAAGCATTGGATACCACACAGACAACAATATCTCTGGATTCTCTTCTGAATGGAATTATTTCTGCATTTGTAAAGCTAAATTTGATCAAATTCCCACAGGAAGAGAAGCAGGCACACAGACTTTTTTTTTTTTTTTTTTTTTTAATAAATAAAGACATACTTTCATTGCGACAGGCTAACAACTACAACAGGCTTCCAACAATGTTAGCACAAAACACGTTTCTAAGAGAGAAGGAAAAACAGGATTACACAATCCCTTCAATACCAGAAGCAGAGCAGAATCACCAAAGCACTGCAATTGCAAACCATTTTGTCACCAAAGCCCCTCCTCCTCCACAGGCTGAGTTCTTTCTTTGCTTTAGTCCTTTGTTAGGTGTGTGGACTTTATACGAATCCTCTAAATTCCCTAAGTGGACTTGTAGCATAGAAATTTTGACACTAGTCTCACTGGAGGCCAAAATGTTGATGCACAGACTTGGCAGTGATGTCAATCACCAACTGCTTGGTGTTCATTTTGCCCTGGGATGGACATGGGGCTGTGGGAAGCCTGGTTATGTTTGAAGGTGGGTGAACTTCTGCTTTATGTGCCTTATAGTAGAACCAGATTTTCCAATATTTTTTTTTTCTTTTGGAACAATTTTTTGTCTTTATCAAGAAGTAAAACTATGACCTGACAACTGCAGTGAGCTGCATCAACACCTTTGCCCAAAAGCTGAGGGGTGCAAATCAGCATGAGACCTGGGGTTCGGTGCTGCCATTCCCTAGCCAGACCTAACGTGGGTCTGGGAAAGTTGCTGTGAATCAGCATCATTGCCAGGAGATCCTGAATGGTATCTGGTGGGAATACAGAGCTCAAGGAAAGTTTCTTCATCAGAAATTTCACATGAGAATGTTTCCTTACTAAAGAAATTCCCTGTTTCTCATAAATTCATTAGCAATACTGCAAAAAGAGAATACTTTCCTCACATTAAATATTTTTGTTCTTCCCAATCCAGCAGAGAGAAATTCCCTGAGATCTTACAGTCTAGAAGACTGCTTTGATCTTCCATTAAAGGTATATAATATTTGACAATTTCAGTGGTTTATTGTCTGTGTAATTGGATGCAGTGAATGGATTGGGTCAAATTTTCAGCAGGTGTAAATTGACATTGCTGGCAGCTTTGAAGCTGCATTTTCTCCAGTTTCTGTCAGCTAAAGATTTCAGTTTGGCTTTGTGTTTATCGTGTAGTGGTTTGAAATCTTGATTGTGTGGGCCTGGCTGGGGAGCACTCTCAGGGAATTCTCGTCCCCATAAATGCTGGACAGGTACTTGTGGAAGCAGATTTGGCCTTTGTGTCTGCATTGCTTTTGACTGAGGTTTCTGATCTGTACAGTTTTCCTGTGTGCACCCAGTCAATGATGTAATTTCTCTAAGATGTGGTTTTCTGTCTGTAAGATGAGGGTAGTAATTCAGCACTGAACTTCACCTCAGTCAAGTGGTGCAAGAAGAAATCCATTAATGTGAGGCATTTAGGTAATAGGGTAATGGTGACTATGAGCATCATGAATACCTGGATGTAGTCCTGCAGAGATGCGCTCTCATATTTATATGGAGATAAGAGTCATGTTTTTCTATCTGTTACTGAACCATTTGAAATTCTGTGTTGAAAAAGCACAGGACAGGGAAATAAATATCCTAATTGCAGTTACAAAAAAAGAATCATGTGGAAATAAAGAATAGAAAATTGAAAAGTGCTGTTTTAACTTCTGTTGTCATTTGTTCTGCCAGGCTATGTGAAGGTTTTGAAAAATAAAAATGCTATTTTGTGTTTCCTGCTCTCCCTCTGTAATCATCCCCTCTCTTTTCTCTAAAGCATCATGACAGTGTGTCAGTTAATGGTGATCTTACATAGAATTAAATTCTTCCTCTCTCCTCAGATCCCTCAGACTCAGCTCCAGGTCAAGCCTGGAGCTCCTATCCTCTTCTTTAAGTGCAGAAATTGTGCTAGGATGGATTTAATGACATATTCATAATAGATGCTTTGGGCTAAATCCTAAATGTCTTTTCATTCATTCTCAGTCTCTGCTCATGCAAACTCCCAGTGAAACCAGTCATTTCTACCAAACCCAGACTTTGATTTTCTAGAGCTCAAGACACAGAGAGAATCAAGCCCTGAGTAAGATTATAAGGTTTTCTTCCCATTCTGAGGCCCAGAGGAGTGCAAAGAGCTACCCCATGCTATACCATCCCCTTGTACAGAGCCAGGAACACAGACCTCTGCTGGCATCCCATAAAGGTCATCCTGAGCTTTCATCTTGTATCATGACAAAAGTGATTTTTCCTGAGGATTTGTGTGGCATCAGGTGTCAGCAGGCAAACTGAGCCCAGGAAAGTGAGAAGCATGGAAAAAGGCATGGAGTCAGGAGAGGAAGAGCAAGATAAACAGAGTACGAGGGCCAGAGTAACTGCGAGGTGGGAGTAGAAGTTGAACGATGGTGGAGGATGTGATAACAGATGAGGCTGCTATAAGAAGCATCAACTATTAGTAGTATATCAGTCTTCTGTTTTACTTAGCAGTGTTCTGGAAAGTGTGAAGAATTCAGTCTTGTGTAGCTTCGGGAGGGACGGTGCTGCGTATGTTTGAAATGCAGAAGGTGCTGTGATCTGGAGTGTGCCTCAGCCCCTGTTTTGTCTTGCACACCTGACATTTGCTGCAGTAGGAAGTGGAGTGGGTTTATTTCACAAGATTTATATGAAAAACATTCAATCGTGCCCTGCTGTTCATACAGTTGCTAAGAGGATGAGATTGATAGTAAGTGGTCTTGTGAAGCTATCAAGCAGCTTCATATTCAGAGCTCGGATTTCTGCCTTTTCAGACTGCTCAAAAAAGGCCTTTTCAAGATTTTCCAATCTGCCCAATAGGTCTATTCAATCTGCCAGAAATTATTAACCTTGCCAAGACATGATCTCCAGAGAAAACCAAACAGTCCCAAGCCCCTTCTTCCCCATCCCCTTTGCCTGACTCAGCAAGCCAGAAATATAATTTGCCATTTTCTCATAGACTTTTGACCTGCAACCCTTGCCTGTTATTTAATGTGACTTTAGAGGAGGTTCAGCGAGGAAGAGCCCAGCAGTGCCCCGAGCACACACCGCAGAACCAGGGCCAGCGCCAGTCACGCTCCTTGGCCACCACTAACCACAAGCTTCTCGCTGGCCGAGCAACACTGCCTGGGGATGTGGGGAGGTGTGAGCAGCGACTGTCTAGCTAAGCTGGCACCAAGTCCTAAAAGCAGTGTGGTTATCCAGCAGAGGCTGCGTGCTGCAGTCAGACAGCTTGCTTTGCTGGTGGGGAAAAGCTACTAAGCGTATGCAAAGCTCTGCTTTGCAGGCAGGCGTCTGCAGATACTTGCAAAGATGCTTTTCCACTACGGTTTGGCAGTAGAGAAATGAATCCACTGCAGACATAAAATTAATCTCAGTGAAAGTCTATTTAAACAACAAGTTTTCCCTCCTAAACTGTCTTTTCAGAAGAATGGTGGGGATGGTTGGTTGGGAGGTGGGTTAGGGTTGATGCCCCTCAGCTATCAGCACACACAGGGATTCTCCAGCTGCACTAAGGGAGACTGGGAGCAGAAAACTGTGGAGCTGGTGGAGTTCTGGCTCTTTTTTTTTCTTCTCACATATCAGCTTGACATGCAAGCACAGTCTCTGCAATGTTATGTCCATGCAAGAAAAAAGCCTTAGCAAGAGATGTGCTCAGAAATCTTCAAGGCACACAATTCAGAACAGAGTTCAGGTCTGAGAGCCCACTTTATTACACCAGTATCATGCCAGTGATAACTTCACTGGACATAAAGTGTGTTTGCCAAGAATCCCCTAGGTTTGGAACATTGCATGACAGGCTGTCTGTCCCCTTGGGGAAAATAAAATGTGGGTGCTATCTGTTCCCTCCTCTACTTTGTTGCCTTCAAGAAAAGATGCCAAGAGGATTCATCCAGAGTCTCCAGACAGCTGGAAAAGCTGCAGACACAGCTGAAGTGGACATTGATAAACATTTTCTGAGTTCTGACTGCAATTTTTTTCTGCGCAGTGTCAAGTAAGTGATTGCAGCATCTCTCTCCTAGCCCCATATCCTCAGCATCCAATTTCTCTGTCCATTTCCTTCCTCAGTCTCCTACACCTTCTTTCCAGTCTGATTTTTTCCCCCATCTAGGTTTGATCCCCTGCATGATGACCTTCTCTGTCATACTGTTCACTATCTTTGTGCATTCTGCCCTTACCACTGATGCTTTCTGTCATGCACAGGTATATTGTGAGCCATCAGTGGCAGCCATCCCTTTTCTTGGCTGGTCCTTCAAGCTGGCCTTACTCTAAACCTCCTAGTAAGCATAGTTTTTCAACTTCTACCTCAGTGACTTAAATGTATCTCACACAATCACAGAATCACAGAATGGGTCAGGTTGGAAGGGACTACAGTGGGGTCATCTGGTCCAACCCACCTGCTCAAGCAGAGTCATCCCAGAGCACATTGCACAGGATTGTGTCCAGACAGTTCTGGAACATCTCCAGAGAGGGAGACTCCACACCTTCTCCAGACAATGTGTTCCAGTGCTTGGTCGCTGCACAGTAAAGAAATTATTCCTCATGTTCAGGTGGAACTTCCTGGGCATCAGTTTCTCCCTGCTGCCTCTTGTCCCATTGCTGGGCACTGCCATGCAGAGCCTGGTTCATCCTCTGACACCTCCCTGCAGACACTGACAGACAGGGATGAGGTCCCCTCTCAGCTGTATCTTGTTGAAGCTGAACAGGCACAACTCTCTCAGCCTTTCCTCATAAGAGAGATGCTCCAATTCTTTAATCACATTTTCTTGTCCTCCACTGGACCTGCTCCAGGAGCTCCATGTCTCTCTTGTCCTGAGGAGCCCAGAATGGACACAGCACCCCAGATACCCCTCACTAGGGCTGAGTAGAGGGGCAGGATTACCTCCCTCAACCTGCTGACAATGCTCTTCCTAATGCACCCCAGGATCCCATTGGCCTTCTTGGCAGCAAGGGTGACACTGCTGGCTCAGGGATAGTTTGTTGACACTTTCTCTGCAGAGGACTTTCTCTGCAGAGCTGCTTTCCAGCAAGTCAGCCTGTGCTGGTGCCTGGGGTTATTCCCCCACCAGATGCAGGATCCATTTATCTCTATTGAATCTCAGACAGCTCTTCCCATCTCTCCCAGCTGTTGATGTCCTTCTGGAGGACTGCACAGCTCTCTGGGGTATTGGTCACAGCTCCCAGCTTTGTGTCATCACCAAACTTGCTGAGGAGGCATCTGCCCTAATCTAAGTCATTTATGAATCAGTTAAGCAATATCAGGCCCACTATTGAACCCTGGAGGTATTGTGGATTGTTAAGCAAAGCTCTGGGTCTCAGAACGATGAGATGTGACACCATGCAGGTATAAAAGCAGCAGTACCATGACATTGCTAAGTTGTTGACTTTGATAGCCAAGAGAGAAAAAACCACAGAAATTATTGCTATGAGCAACCACAAGGAAGAAATACTGTCCCAAAGCACTGCTAAATGATAATCAGGATATAGCAATCTGCATTTGGTTCATGCTCTGCCACTAATTCATTTGTTGGACTTGTAACCATATAACAATGCTCTGCTTTAGAGCAACCATCTGCAAACTGAGTGCAGTACTTACTGAATCACAGGCATGTTGTGAGGCTTCATCAATCAATTGTGGTTTTAAAAGGAATCTCAACTCCTGGCCCAAAAGTGTAAATCACCATAATTTATATTCTTGTTAGAATTTTTTTATACAAGACTTTTTTTCTATTCTTTTCTCATAACAAATGTACACCAGGTCAGTTCTCAGTGGGTTTCTCCAGATTTAAATGTGTGTAAGAGAGCTGAGAAGCAGACAGAGGAAGGCTCTTAACAGCGTAGCCATTTACACACCCTTGAAAATGGAAGCTGTTTAAGAGCTTTGTTTGACTTCAACCGCAGGAAAATGTGCACCTCACTTTACTCAGCATCAATCCTTTTTAAAGCATATTGTGTGTTTACAAGCTGTCTTGTGCACTGACATTGATTTTAGATCTGGGCAGTTATTAAAGGTTCATTTTCCTTTCCTCCAGTTTCAAACTAAGTGATAATATGAGGTGGTGGGAAATTCTCTCCATGAGCTGGTACTGCCTTTGCACTGACTCTGAGTTTCTCAGGAAAGGTTTTCACTGCAGTATATATATATCCTACCTGATCTCTACCAGTAACACTATAATCTTCCTTACAAAGAAACAGCTTTGTGTGTATATACAGGTTGGAATTTATTTTGGAAAATATCTGTAAGAGACCCTGGCACAGCTGAATATAATTGAATTAGCTGAGGTTTAAGCTGCTGCTATGGTCTTACTTCCATTTCAACACAGTCAGATACAGTAATAACAATATTTAGCACCAGCTTTTTAATTACTAGTCAGTCCAACCACTGTCTGAATTTGGTGAGATAAAGCCGACACATTCAGCATGTCTGTGGAGAAGAGGGATGAAGGTTTTCTTCCACTTGCTCTACAACAGATTGCTTGGCCCTAAGGTGTACTAGGTATAGTTCAAAGTAGCATCCACAATTGGAGTATTCAGAGATTATGCTGGAATATTCAGACCATGGAGCACTGAGGCAGCTTTGCAAGAAATGCAAGTGGAGGCAGTGGGGATACCCCACAGGGTGCCCACCTTTGTTTGGGAAAGATCTAGGCTAACACTGCAGCTGGGTACCCCACCTTCCACTGGACTTCTCTGCAGCCTTGGTAAATATCTCTGCTCGCTACCTGAAAAATGGTATATGCAGGAGGAAAATATTGGTTGAAAAGAGTGTTTTCATCATTAGGAGGCAGTCAGGTCATAAGTGATGGGAATAGAGGCCAGAAAAATATGTTAGAACAAAATGCACTCTGGAAATTATGGATGTATCTGAAGGGTGAGTGTGTTCATGTTCCTCAAACAGGAAAACCATAGAATATAGAGAGAGGTGTGGAAGACCCCACTAAATCTCTTCCAAATAAAAAGGAGTGTACATCACTCATTTCCAAAGTGATAAAAGCTAGATCCTACTGCTCAAGCAATCAACACAGAGAAGTAAGATAAACCAGCACATTTCATTCACATTTTATTCAGCGTTATTCTAAATAGTCTAAGCAATTTTTTTTATGGACAGAACAGGACAATTCTGCAGCAAGTATTCATGACAGGTCCTATTTTCCCTTTACTGTGGCATTCCAGTATTAACAGTTGTAGCTTACTGCACTAGCCAGGAAGCCCTTTCAGCTATTACTTCCCTTCTTCAGTGGTGATTGTAATGAAATTCACATTTCCACCAATTCATTCAGAAATTGTTGCATGAAAATACAGTTCCCATTGCTGCAGGAAGATGTCTCTCCCAGAGCTCTGCATTTTTCAGCTCAGTTTCCTCTGGTGATCATGGTGAGGGCTGTACCTGTACAGGGATCTTCCTTTCTACTTCACCAAGGTTCTCCTCAAAGACTTATTTTTAATCAGGGGCAGGTTTGGTATGTGAGGTATTCATCTAAAGCATGCATTAAATATCACACTGAAGCATCAGCTGCAGTAAATGCAGAAGTGACAGTCACACTGTGAGCATTTGGTAATCTACAAATAGACCTGGAAGTCACAGTGGCTCAGGAAATTTAGATGGAGTCAATTCAGTAAGAAATGCATCCCTACCCAACACCTTTGCTGCATTAATTTCTCCAGGCAGCTTGTTCCTCTATAGTGTGCCTACAAGACGTGCATACATTACCATCACTGAGTGATGCTGTCCCCGCGGCTGCTCATGTTTAATGAAAGCTTTGTGTCTATATATAAATTCTGTGCTTGAGTGAAATATCTTCCAAATCCTTCACAGCAGTTCTGGAAGAGACCTTTGGCTTGTACACTGAGGAGTGAACTCACCCTTTCTGCCACGCACAGGCTCTGCAGGATAAAAATGATACATGGGGATAAAAATAGAACAGAAGAGACTATTTAGGTTGGACCAGATGCTCACATTCCTGCCACCTAGGTGGATTTAATATTAGTGAATTCCCTGTAAAAAGAAATGAGTGTGGGAAAAATACGAAGCGTAGGTCTGATCCTGTTCTTTTTTTTCTTCCACGTGTGAAGTTGCTTCACACAAACACCCTCTCCCTAAGTCAATGAGACTCTTCGTGCATGTCTTCTGTCACTGCCGATTACTTTCAAGAGGACTGTCTTGTTGCAGGCACCAGGGGAATGGAGGCAAGAATTAAAGCACCAGTCCTGTGCTCTACCTGCTTCTGCACAAACAGTGCCTGACGAAAGGAGCACTGTTGAATC
Organism: Climacteris rufus; assembly: GCA_013398175.1. Lineage (NCBI taxonomy): Eukaryota > Metazoa > Chordata > Aves > Passeriformes > Climacteridae > Climacteris > Climacteris rufus. Next base: position 68,504 of record VZRZ01002767.1, on the reverse strand, counting down.
ATTTGAGTCCTGCCTGAGTGTATCCAATAGAGGTTGCACTCCTTTGAACATCAATGGGAAAAAGGTACAAAGAATACAATGAGAGCTGCACAGGGAAGGTTCCCTCCTCCATCATTTTCCCGAGCTACTGCTCTAAGGACACAGGTGCACTCACCCAGTAACCCCAGCTCGGCTTCCTCTTGCACTCAGTCACCTGAGTCCATGGTCCACAAACATTTCAGTGACTGTGCAAATGCTCACAGCTGGCGGAAGCAAAGGACATGAAGAGAGCTTGTGGAACTACAGGGAAGTTTGACTCCTTACAATCCGGTTGCTAATACTTGCCATGATAATCTTTGCATCCTTGATAGCAGCCTGATCCAAAGCTGATAGATAAGGCTGTGACAGGCTTTGAGTCAGGCATTGCATTTTAATTGAGCCACTTCCCAGTTCTTAAAATTGCAACTTTTACTCTGTGCTGCAGCTGCTTTGTGGAGGACAGACTTCATTCATGGCCAGATCACTTATGAATGAGTTTTGTAGACTTGCAGTGAAGAATTTTTATGGGAAAACTCTGGTAATTCTTAATCACTGAAATTGCAGTGTCTTTCTTACGTATTGCCAGTCTCACTAAGTATTGGAATTGCTACAGATTTTCTCATGTGAACAGCGTGACAACTACTCCTTGTGTGTGACCACACTTTCATGAATTTTCACACAAAAGAACATCTACAGCAAAATTCGATGACTCTTTTATAGTAACGTTTCAAAGAAATCCTCCAAAGGGTCAGAGACATTTTATAGGGCAAAGTGAGCCAGGACTACACCTCTGCCTTGCTCACCTGTACACAGAGAGAGCCTCTTAAGCAGTAGAAATAGGAGAGCCACATGGTGATGTCATTTTATGGCCCTGCATGGTGGACAGTGGCTAAAAATGGGGTTGCCTTCTTGAACTTCAGTCTTTACCAAACCCTGAGGGCATGGAGACATTGCACAGTGTGTTCACTCTTCCAGCTCAGGGCCCACTGAAGGAAGCTTGGTCTAAACAGACAAAAGGGAGTGCTCTTCCTGCTCTGAATAACAGATCCATTGAACCCCTTCTTCAAGGAGGATGAGAATTTTTCACAGAATGATAGAATTGTAGAATGGATTGGGTTGGAAGGGGACCTTGAAGATCATCTTGTTCCAACCCTTCTGCCATGGGCAGGGACATCTTCAACTAGACCGGGTTTCTCAGAGCCCAATCCAACCTGTCCTTGGTTTGAATTTTTGCCAAGGATGCAAAAAATTTCAGCCGAGTTCAGGAAGAGGGAGGACAAGTGCTTGGGAAAAAGGTCTGTCATGAGTCACTAGATAGAGCAGCTGACCGAGAACTCAGAAAATCCCCTGATTTAAAATAGTCTGAGGTTGGGAGAGTATTTAAGGAGATGAAAAAGAACCACACATGCTTGTTCCATTTGCATTTCTCCTTTGTGCCTGTACAGCCTGTGTGGATGAGGGGTTTTTGGGCTCAATGAACCTTGGCCTGAAGCAGAAGTGCTGTTTTGATCATCTTCGTGCCACCATTTTCAGAGAAGGATAAAGGTTTATTGATAACCTGTGTAGAATAATAAACAGATTAGGTCTTCTTCTTTCCAGTTTTGAGCATATTTTTCAGTAATTTTTCTAGTTTTGGGGATTTTTTCCTTTTCTGGTTTGTTGTGACTCTTGTGGTTCATCTGGAAGGTGGCTCATGGATTGCTCTCAGCCCCTTCTTGCACAGAGAGAGACATTAGATGTCTCTCAGGAAGAACCTATGTCACGTCCACAGGAGGGACTGGAGAGGTTCACAAAAGCAGATCAGAACCCAGGTGCCTTGCTGCTGGCTCTTGCCTTTGTTGCAGAGTGAACTCAAGGTAAAACAGGAGAGCTGCTGTGACACGACAGCACCCACACACTCTTACCTTGAACGTGGGAGATTTCAAATTCCCTGTGGCTTTTTGTGGAGAGAGTAGGTGCAACTTTGGGTGAGCACAGCTGCCAGCAGCCAGGGCCTCCACTGCACAGCTCAGAGCTGTCTTCCAGCCTGTGCTCTCTACTTCAGGTTAGATGAACGTGAAAGGAGTTATGTCTTGTCCCTTTGAGTTAACTTTCCTTTTGGTGACTAAACATGGTTTCCTCCTTTGGTAGCTCCATCTATAACAGAATAAAAGACTTTTTAAAAATTTTTTTTTAATCTTATGGAGAAACTTTTGTCCAGGAATTTTTAGTCACTTCCCTCTGTATTAGAGAAAAGCTCTTCACTCACCACTTACTCCCCCAATCCTTTCCTGCCAGCTTTACAAAGAGATATTTTCTAGATTGTTCATCTTTACTGTTTCCTTTTCTTTCAGTCATGCTGCACACCCCAGCTCCAAATGCTGCACTCAGTCTGAAAATGAACTTTCTCTTCCTGGGTGTGTCTCTCTGACTCTCACTTGGGTGAAGCCAGCTCAGCCTGGCACTTCAGCAGAGCCTGGAAGCTGGGCCATAGGCCATCCTGCCCAACGTCAAGCCTTCTCCCTGGAGTTTGTCTGACAGCTCTGTTGTAGATGGAAGGATTGAAGGATACTTCTCTTTGGAAGCTTTTTGCTCTGTCGTTCAAATACATATATGCTGTTGAGTCTGGATGAGCAAAGACTGGTACTCAGAGTGCTGGGTACTTCCTCTGCAATAGGGTCAGCAAAAAAGAAAATCTCAGATTCTCATGGATGTAAATAGATGTTAAAAAAATGGCTGTTCCTTTTCTCTAAGTGATGTTGAAACCTTTGTGAGTACACAGAACTGGAAATATTTTGTGTTCCACAACCCCAGTAAAATGCCAATTTTCAGATATTGCTCCGGAAAGCACCACACCAATCAGCAGCTTGTCACGGACAGCTGATCACTGGAAGGCTGTGAGCTCATGGCCGTGCCTGTATCCCCCACAATGTCACACTACTCTGTGTCCTAAGTCCCATGGAGACCTCATCCCTTCCCAGCTACCCACAGGCCCCACTTTGACCCCACACTAACCACCACTTTCAGCTAAAGGTTAATTACTCCAGGGGACATTTCCATCCAAGCTGTTGCCCTCAGGTTGCAGTCCCTGCCTAAGTGCTATTTTTAGACCATCTCCTTCCTTGCTATTGATCCCAGTCACCCTCTGTTAATTAGATACACACAACACACACAGCATTTGCAACTCATTTATCAATTCTGTTCAGCACCTCCTTCCCCTGAGATGTAATTTGGAGCCCTCCTTGAATCATGCTATTGATCTTTCCCAGCAACTTTGCTATAGGATTCTCTGTGTTGCAAACTATTTATAGATTCCTCTTTTCTTGCTCTCCCTTGAGGAATCAGAAATGGGCAAAAGTAATCAGACTTCTATTTTTAAGGAGTTGATCGAAACCAGATATTTCCTCTTTTCTCCACCTTTCCCCTCCTTCCCCCTGTTGCTGATCTGTACTGGCTTCTTTATGCAGGTGAGACCTTCTTGCTCCATGTGGTGCTGCAACAATTCTGGTAACGCTCAGGTGATGCGATGCAGAATCTGCCCTGGGTGAACTCTTGTTTGCTGAATTGATGAAATGAATTCTTCCTCCTCCCTGCATCCAGGAGTTTCACAAAGGGCCTTGTGACCAGTTTCATCTACTCAGGTTGGTGTGAAAGCTTTAGTCTTGGAGATTGACTTCTGATCTGATCCATCTGCAAGGCACTGGGTTCCCGCTGTCCCCTCATATTTCAGGAAGGGTGTCCAAAGGCTTTAGACAATATATAGCCAGGAGTGAGACAGATAGAGTTGCTTTTAGGAATAGAGAGTTACAGTAATGAGCTCTGTGGTCCTAGGATTTGAGACCTAAAGACCTAAACCAAGGGAATGTAACCTGAGGTTCAGAGAATTCAGGACCAGCTCAGCCTTCACTGAGCAAGGCTGAAAATTCCAGCTCTAAGGCAGGAGGATGCTGACAGTTATGGGTGAGGCAACACCAGGACGGACAGCCTTGTCTCAGAGAGTACATAAAACAGCCCTGGGCTCCTGTGGTAACACCTGCTGCTGGTAACCTGATGATGAAGTGAGAGGCAGGATGTGGCTACAGGCCTGAGGGATTGCAGCCTCCCCAGGGTGGTGGCTCAGGAGTTGTGGGGCTGGGGGTGGACCCTGTGGAGCCAGGCTGGCTCCTCAGAGCCACTGGGAACATTTTGCTGTGTGTATGTAGGTTGTATGTAATGGGCTTCGAATCACATAATGGTTTCAGTTGGAAGGAACGTTAAAGATCACTCAGTTCCACCCCCAGGGCATGGGTCTGTGTGCATGCCTGTGCTTGGGGGGAAATGCTGGGGTTGGGGAAGGGGCTGTGTGACATGGGGCTGGTGTGTGAAGGGCCACGGTGTGGGCAGGTTTTAGTGCGTGTGATGCTGTGGGATGTGAGGGAGTTTTGATGTGTGGGGCTACGGTATGCATGGCTGGGGTGTGTGAAGGTCAGTGTGTGTTTTGGAGGTGCCTGAGTGGAACGGAGATGTGTGGATCTCTGTGTGTGAAGTGTCAGCAGGAGATGTGAAGGTGTGGTGTGACTGTGGAGTGTGTGAGTGTGCGGTGTGGTGCTTGGAGTGTGTAGTGCAGTACAGGTGTGTGCATGGGGGCTGTGGTGTGTGATGCTCAGGGTGTGTAGGGCTGTCTGTGTGTGTCTGAGTGTGTGTGGTCGGTGGTGTGCCGTGCAGGGTATGTAGGGCTGTGTAGGGCGATGGTGTGTGAAGCTCGGGGTGTGTAGGGCTGTCTGTGTGTGTCGGTGCTGTGCGGAGCTCTGTGAGCAGTCTGCGGAGGGGCGGTGGTGTGCGGAGTTGCGGTGCGGTGGAGCTCTGCGCGGGACCGCTGTCCCCCGCGGCGGCAGACGCGGCACAAACCCGTCCCGGCCGCTACGCG
>VZRZ01002767.1:0-56771 GCA_013398175.1 Climacteris rufus | reverse complement strand
AAGAAAAGAAAAGAAAAGAAAAGAAAAGAAAAGAAAAGAAAAGAAAAGAAAAGAAAAGAAAAGAAAAGAAAAGAAAAGAAAAGAAAAGAAAAGAAAAGAGAAAAGAAACACATGTAAAGGGAAAGACTGAGCATAAAGACACAATTTTTTTGGTCAATTAACTGCTGCATTCATGACTTGTCAGGACCATGAAGATCATCTCTCATACAAACAAACAAATAAACAAACAATCAAACACAGAGTAGATAAAGCCAATCAAATATTAATAAACTCAGGTGAAAGCAGAGAACAAGATTTTTGGTTGAGACGAATGCTTGCAGATACACTGAACTAACAAATCTCTTCAATCATGCCATCTGAAGCTTTAGGGGAGAATATTGGATGATCAGGACCTGAATATCTGCTGGTGATATCTCCCAGGCAAGAAAGAGGTCAGCTTTAGCAATCCCATAAATGTGAACTGTGTGTAGGATTTTGTTCCCCTGCATAACTGAAATAGTCTGCAAGATTGCTTTACATTGTATTTTTGTCTGATGGAAATTGAAAAAAAAATCCAAAATAGTCTTCTGCTAACACAGAGGAGACTTTGAGGCTACTTTGCTCACATATTTGTGGAAACAGTTCTTGAGTTCTTGAAAACTGGTTTTGCAATGATACCTCACATTCCTGCCAGAGGCACTTTAGCAAAAGCTTTTTAAAAATCACTGATAAGCAAGCAAAAATTATAGCTCAAAATGATGCTGACCTGCAACTTCCCACTGTATGGCTCACTGACAGTGCAAATTTAATAGCAAGAGTTGGAAAACAGTTTTGGGGAAAGATCGAGAAACCTCTAGCCACTGAGTTAGGTGGAGGTGTCGACAGATTTCCTTACTGTAACCACACTTGAGAAATTAGTGTCTTGTCGTTTTTTAGGATTTGTGCTCTTTCACTTCTTTGTAACTATTCATAACTTCTTTCTTTAACTGAAGCAAGTGAGATTTAGATTAAATATGAAGAAAACACTTCCCTGCCATCAGGGTGGTTGTGTGCGGGTAGAGACTGCCTAAGGAGACTTTTAAACAGAGATTAGACTAAAATCTCCCAGGAATGGTTAAGTTGTAGCTGCTTTTGCCTTTGGGGAGGAAGATGGGCTGGCTGACCTCTTGAAGCCTTTATCAGCTGTATGTTCAATGATTTTCTGAATCTTCCTGTTTTTTCTATGTCTTGAACCCTAATAGTTCTTGGGTTAGCTTGTTTTCTTGAGAAAGGAAACTAAAGATCTCTGAAATTTGATTTTCTCCACTTTATGATCTTTGCTTACTGATTATTTTTCTAGGCAGTAAACCTATTTATGTACCTTTGCAAGTGTCAGAATAGAAATATCTGCATTTACCCATGGTCAAGGTTACAAGCTAGAGGTGTTGGTGAGTGTTTTGGGAAAGAAGTTAGATGAAGAAGAGGATGATCTTACTGATACAAGGATGATGAGCAGAAATTCACAGGGCAGAACTGGGAGGAAAAGAAGGTGTTTTCAGCTAAGAAGAAGGAAAGAAATTTAGCTGTTAGCAATGGGCTTATGCCTGCTTCAAATGAAAAGAATAAAAATCCCTTTGCTTTCTCTTGAAACAACTTCACAACTATGAGGCTTGACTAAAGAAAAACTGATTAATGGAGAGCTTGTCTGCTGGACACCGTGAGCTTTGGGACAGACATTGCTGGTCTGGCAGGAAGGACAGCCAAGAATGCTGTTGTGTTTTCTTGAATTCCATCTGAGCTGAGGTGCTCAGTTCCTTCAGGGCCAGAGCATATTCCCCCATAAATGCTGAAGGCCATTCTCATGGCTTTGAGCTGGAGTTGCACAGCACTCTATATTCAGAATGCTGTACTGACATTAGGTGATTCATCTTCACAACACCTCTGTGTAAAAATTATCCTCAATTTAGAGACAAGAAGAGAAAATTACTTTCTGAAGATTCGGGTTGGGAGCTATTTCTAGTTGCCAAACTGCTGCCTTCTTTCTCTTTTGGACAACATGACATGGGTTTATAGCCAGGTTAAACAGTGGAGATGAACCAAAGGTAGAGATCCATGAGGAGTTCAAGGTGATACTGGCAAACTCCTGCAGCTTAGGTCTTCTGACATACAATAATAGCAGAAGCTGGAGCTTTATTTCATGAAGGTTCATATATGATTCTGGCTAATTAGCTCTGTTATTACTGTGTGTCTTCTGTCAAAGGCCCTTAGGCTATCAGGTATCTGCTTGCTATGGATTTTACTGATTGTTGGCTGGATATAGTTAAAGGCCACATGAAATATTCCCTTCCCCTCTAACAGATGCTAGCAAGGACATGTACTGGTGATGCAGAACTAATGAGTCCTTGTTGCCTCTAAGTCGAACTAAGAGGTTACTGTGGACTTGCAACAGATGTTTGCTGTGTGTAGCAGGGCTATTTCCCTCTTTTTGGGTATTTTTAAATGAAGCCATGGATTACTTCAGAAATTTCACATATGGACATTGCTGCAATGCAAATTAACTATAATTTATTACTTTCTCAGGATTATAGTCTGTGGAATCTACTGATTTTAATAAGATTATCAGGTTAACTATACCCCCCAGTTGTCTGTGACTCGATTGGCTACAACTAACATTGATATTGCTGTTGTTGTGGCTACAGCACTTCCTTTGATTAAAGCGAGAGGGTCTATGGATAAAGGAATGTTTGGTAAAAAACCCCAAAAAACACCCAAATCCAGAAATAAAGGCCTGATCCAAAATTTGTTGTAAGTAGCAGAGAGAATATTCTGAGTCACAGCAATTTTGGATTAGACTGTTATTTGACAAGAATTCTACAAGGCATGGAGCTATAGTCTATAGCAAACCAACTAATGGAAAATACCTTTAAGAGTAGTTTCCAGATTTATTTATTTTTAATAATAAAGCAAACAGAGTTTTGAAGTTAAAGTGTATGCTGACTTTGGCATTTATACTCGTTTGTGTCTTTTTAATTGAAAGTGAAAGGCTAAACTACATGCCTACTGCATATCTTAGACTTGAGTGAAGACAAATCTTGAGGAAGAATGTTGGTGGTTTTATTCCATTTATTTGTTTTGGTGGTTTTTGGTTGTTTGTTGTTGTTGTTGTTTGTTTGTTTTCCTTACTTTCATGACTGCCAGACAATTAACAACCCCTTCTGATCTATCATCTTCTGATCCACTGAGATGCCTTTTTTTTTTTTCATTTGTGTAAGTGTAATGTGCACTTACTTTTTTTTCTGTTTCAGGGAAGAATCTCTGAAGTTTCTTAGCAGTTTTTTCTTTTTAAGGAGTTAAATGACCTTTTTTTTTTTTTTTTAATACCTGGCCAATTGCCACAAGAGGCTTATGCAGTCATCACTTGGTTAAAGGGTTCAGTATCCTTTTTAACTGCTCTCATTACGGAGGTAATTAGGGTGTGCCAGTGAAAGGAATCTCTCTATTAAGGACTCATGTATTTGTTACTTATTAGGATGATTAGGAGGGAGTAGACTGTATTGTCCTTTCAATTCCCTGCACCAGCAGGAAAAAGGAGCTTCAGAGAAAAGCAGAAAACCCCAAAGTAGTGGGGTTAAAAGGTATCTGATGGGAAGCTGATTGTCTCCTTGCTCTCCCATCAGAGAAGAGGACCTACTCAGGAAGAAAAATTTCACAGAGAGCTTGAGGACACAGATTGATGAATGAAACCCACTGCAGCTCTCTCTAATTGTGTAGTGCAGAGATTAGCTCTAAGGAAATGCTCGTAGACTCCCAATGTAGGAATATTCTTGACCTATTGAAGGGAAGATAGAAATAAGAGATCTAGTCCCAAGGCGATTGGCAATGTCAGCAATTTCCCATGTGTGCTACCATTAACTCATTACAGAGGTGTTTTGGGTACAGATAGAATATTTTATTTCTTCCATCCTTTTTTCTTTTGATGTCCTCTGGAGAGGATATCCTCCTCCTGTGTTTTAACCATATGGGAACTATGGGAACTGTGTCAGAAGTTAAATGTTGTAACAAACTTGTAACACTTGAGTTTTGATTTGTCACTTTGCTTCATTTCACACCCATATGGAACTTCTCAGGACCAGACACAGTAGGAAAAGGTGTCAAATATTCTTGTTTCAAAGGTCTAGATCTCCATTACTTGAACTAATGGACAGTTGCTGTTGTTAATAGTTTGAACTGTTATGGCAGAACAAGTCTGACTTTACTCATTGAAAATAATGTTTATGGCAGTAATAATTTTTAAAAATCTGCAGTTTGGTGCTAAAGTTAACTTTACTCTGGATACATATAAAATATTGTTTGGCAATAAAATGAATTCCAGCAGCAGGAAGGGCATGAAGCCCTGACCATAAGGCTCTGCATGCAGGCTGTGTCCTGTCAGATACTGCATCAAAAATATTTTAAAACCCTTCATGAAATAAAGATGATTGAACTCTCCATTACAATCTTGCATCAGAAAAACACCTCATACTTGCAGAGGTGACTTGAAGTCTCAATGCTTACCCACATTTTTTTCTGGCCTCTGGGAACTTCTGGGGCTTCCAGAGGTAGACCATGAATTTTAGAAGAGTTCCTTAGGGGATAAAGCATATAGTATTTTCTCCTGAGGACTAGAAACAGTAGAAGGATGCCCTTTTAGCATTATTCAGGGTCATCCCATATACTAGGCTGTCATAAAGCCTGCATTGCCCCAGACTGCCAAAGAGGTGAAAATCCTGTATTTTGGGATGTGGAAGTCTGGAGACCAACATTTGAAGAGTGAAAGTCTCTCCCAACTTTTGAAGTTATCTACCCACCGTCACTTTGACACATCTTCTATAAAAGTTCCTGATCTACTGTTTGTTTGCTTCTGAGTACCAAAGAAGTCTTTGGTTTTTGATTTGTTTTGTTTTTCTTGCAGTGCTACTTAGGTGCATTAGAAATGAGATAAGGCTGGTTCTAGGGCAACTGACAGTTAAAACAGGAACACTAGATGTGTGCCATGGGAAACACCTGGAAATCCCAGTGATTTGACCTGAATTCTTCAGCTGACCTTTCAACTGATAAATTAAGAATTCAGTGGTCTTCTCAATGTTTCCCCCTTAGAGTTTCTCCCCTCTTTTGCTGTTCCATGTGGGAATGAAGATCCCAAGAAGAGCAAGAAAGTGGTTGCTATTCAGTCTGTACTGATGCCCTATTAGCTTTTTCATTCATTTTTGGTATTTTTTCTCTGACAAATGAATAAATGATCATCCAGTCTTTTGGCAACAAAGGCTTAAGCTCTTAAAACACATCCTGCCTGGTAGTAACAGGCCTGTTATTTAAAGGGCACTTTTCAAAATAATTAGTACTTTAGTAGCAATGTGTTTGCCTTAATGAGTGCATTCTGCCAGTCAGAGGAAACAGCATAAGCCGATACCTAGTGATGTAGGCCAACAGAGGCAAATTAGCAGTGTTACAAGTCGGTTACTGAATTCACTGCACATCCAGGAAGTTTATTTTAATGACTGAAAAGCACTAGGTATGATTCAGAACAGCTTAATTTTTGTGTTCTCCCCAAATATCCATCCCCTTTTATATTTTCATTCAGAAGCCCTCGCACCACTCCTACACTTGTGATAGTTTATGCTGTATGGGTAGCATTCAGGTCTGGTTTGACTTGTTGGACTGGCATCAGAGACAATTTTTCATAAAGTTTCAGACTTTCCTCATTGCTGTTGCTGTCTGATGTTTGAAGTCTGTGTCTTTATGAGGTAGGTAGGTCAGCTGCTGGCATTTTGGTATAACATAGATTTCTTTTTAAAGGTTTCAGAAGGGTTTTTTTTGCCAAGATGGATCACAGTGAAGGGTGGTGGTATTGAAGAGGTAGAGGCATGGGATGCAAACCTGGCTCTCAGTGTCCAGCAACAGGGTCACAGTGGAAGTTGCTTGTTCTTGGGCATGTGAGGTCCTGATTTGGATGACTAGCTGGAATCTGACTGCAGGTTGGGTGATGAGGAGTCAAAAACTATTTCCATGGTCTCTTTGAAAAAAATCCAGACTGTGGAGCTTTTCAAATCTGATCAAAACCATAGGTCTGTTCCTGAAGACCTTGAGTGTGGTGCAGTGAATAAGGAAAGGGCTTAAACAACAGCAAAGAGGTGTTAGAGTGGCCACAGAGAAAAAAGCCTTTCTAGCAATGATACTTGTGAAACACTGAAATACATTGCCTGGGGCGGGGCATGGGCTCTTCTTTGCAAAGTCTTGCAGAACAGGATGGACAGGCATCTGTCAGGAATGACCTTTGCATTCTGTCCTGCCTTGTGGCAAGGTATGGACTGGCCTCCACGTCCCGTATTTTTAATGGTTCCCTACACACAGGCTGTTTGAAGTTTGTCCTGGATCTTGCTTGGGATCTCTGTAAGTTTATCGTGTCCTTTTTTTTTCCTGAAGGTTCATGCTTCCCTGAGGGATTATCAATGCATACTACAATTTTGTCTCCAGGTGAATATCTGGATAAGAATCAAACCTCTTGTCTAAGCAGCAACTGTTCAGTGTTAGCAGTGTCACCAGCTTTTTATGGGTGCTGTTTGAACAGTTCTGTTCAAACCCAGTGGCTGTTGCAGGGAAAAACAAACATGCTGCCTATCTTTAAAAAAAGGGACAGGAGAGAACATGGGGAGTTAATGCTCAGTCAACCTAAATTTGATCTTCAGAAAGATATTTGACCAAGCTGTTAATCAGCATGAAAGTACCTACGGGATACACAAGGGATGAGCTGGAACAAACCCAAATTTTTCTTGAGTAACTCACGTTGGACTTCTCTGGGTTGTTTTTTTTTCCAGCAGATAGCTGATAGTGGAGAGAAGCAGCAGATCATGACATTTATTGCATATGTGGCATGATAATAGCACTGAGTTCTGATAATTAGAGTAGAAAAACCTCGACTGGATTTAACTGCAAGGTAGGTGCAAAGTCTGGGTGGACACACACTGTGGGTCAGAGGTTGGACAGAGGCTGGACTTATTGCATGTATAAAAAATACATACTCTGTGCAGGTGTAAGTGGGGCAGAAAATACAAACCCACAGATCTGCTAAATCTGCCACCAGATAATTTCACAATAAGATGAAGAAATGAAGAAATACTCATCACTAGTTTTCTGTCAAATTGGATGGCCATAACATATACAGTCATACAGGGATCTGTTCTGTGGTTGGTGCTATTCAAGTTTCCCGTCAATGGCTTGTGTGATAGAACAGAGAGTGCACATATTAATTGTGAGAGGGGTGGCTAGCACTGCAAGGGCAGGAGCAGAATACAAAATGGTTTTGTTAAATTGGAGAAATGGTCTGGAATCAATATGATGAAATTCAATAAAGTCAAGTGCACAGTATTATACTGAATAAGAAAATATCAAACACACATACAGAAAAATGATATGAACTGACTAGGTGCAAGTACTACAACATCATGCTGATAAAGAGGTATGGCTTCACCGTGGAAACTGGATCCAGTTTTGGGCACACAATGCTTTGAGAAAGCATGAGAAAAATCAAAATGCTAACAGAAAACTTGACCCATATTCAGTGTGGACAGAGATTGTTTACCCTATATGAAATACAGGAAGGGGTCAATAATAACAGCTTCAAACATGTGAAATGTTGTAAAAAGGACAATGATAAGTTTTTCTGCTTATATCCCCAAGGTTTGTTCTTCAGCACTGCAGATGTAGGTTGATCATCAGCTGTGAAAACAGCTGTAACATGATCTGTAAGGAACCTCCAAAGTACCACTAGTGGGATGTTTGTCTGAAGTGGTTTTTTTCCCAGAAGAACTCTCTAAGCCTTTGTACATAACACCCATTTTTGCATTTCAAAATGTGCTTCTCCCTCCATGGCCTTCAAGCCTGGGTCTTTTACCATAACTGTGCAATAGATACCTGCTGTTGAAACAACCTCAGAGATCATGACCATGTATTTCTTCTATGTTCCATGGCTTGAATGAGTGCCTCCCTAATTCTGAAAGATGGTTGGTGCTCTTCCCTACCAGAAGAGCATGTCTCAGTGGAAGTTGTGTGAGATTTAATAGGAGGAAATGCCCCTGTGACCCATGGTCATTCTTTGTTTGCTTGTCTAATACACTTAATATTGGGGGAACATCCTGTGTCTTTTTGGATGGTGACTTTGTCCAAAACACATGGGTTTGGTATACTTCAGCCTGCCTCAGATCTGAGTGGACTTGGTCAGCCGTTGAGGTCCCTCCAAGCCATGTGTTCCTAGGAGTGGGAGGCTGAGAGCTCCTCTAAAGGAGCTGACTGCTGAGTTGAGTAACCCCCAAGTGATGGACTGAGGATCTGAGCATCCTGAAACAGGTCAAATGGTTTACTGATGTTTCTCCCAGCCCTCAACTTCTGGGAATACGCACTCTATGGATGTTTCTGAGTGCTGTGCTAAATGTGCAGCAACATTTACTGTCTGAAGTGGACTTTGTGATGGTCAAGGCTGAACTTGCCTGTAAGGGAGCTGTTCTGGTAGAACAGGCATCAGTGTACATCTTGCAACCCCTGCTCATTTTGCATTTTGGGTTGCAAATTCTGTCGTGCTGAAACAAAGAGATTCCTCCTCTTTCCCTAAATCCCATGCATACAAATCAGCGATTTCCATAACACATACAATCATCCAATCTGTTATCTTGGCAGACACCAATGCCTTTCTACTTTGGAGGAAGGAGATCTATCCCATAATACACCTGTGCAGTATATGGCAATGGTGATTTTGTTGCTAACCCCCGCAGCAATCAGTTTATGCCCTCAAGCATGAGATTTGATTATCCTTGTCATTATCTAAGCTACAAATGTTATTAGCAGCCATAAAATTGTCCATTAAAGTGAGAGGAATTACTTGCCTGCACCAGGGGGAGAACAGATAATTTACCACACAGATTTAAGCCCAAATGCACGTTTTTTTCCAGGAGAACCCTCTAAGCCTTTGTACAACATCCATTTTTGTGTTTCAAAAGCTGCTTCCCCCTCCATGGCCTCCAAGTCTGGGTCTTTTACCATGACAGTGAGATAGGTACCTGCTGTTGAAAATACGTCAGGGATCATGACCATGTATTTCTTCTATGTTCCATAGCTTGAATGAATGCTTCCCTAGTTATGGAAGTGCAAATGCCCAAACTTTGGTTGGGTTCCATGTTTTCTACACTTCAGTGTTGGTCTGCACTTCATTTATACAAAAGCAATTCTGGATGCTTTGGTCTGACTTGGCATCCATGAACAGACTGCATCACTGGTTGAGTGTAGGACCAGTTGATTTGCTCCTAGCAGGGCCATTTTCATAGGTTTTCTTGTTACTGCAATACTTGATTTTTATGAGAGGAAGAAGTGATGTATCACAGGGGCCAAGAAAAGATGCTCTGTCTGAGTGGGTGAGATCCAGGGTAGTGTCTGAAAAATTTCTTTGTCTTCCTTGGGACTGGCTGATTCATCCCCTTCCCACCGCCCTGTTAATTCCTGTTCATATATCAATTCACCGTAAAGCTGCTTTTTTATTCCCATGTGGTATTGTGTTCCCACCCCCTTCCAACAACAGGGAGTGGGAGGGAACACCTACAGCTTTCCCAACAGACAAAAATGGTGGATCCTGACAGACTGGAACAGATTCTGATCACAGTTGTTCTCTGTAAATGCTGTGGAGCTTGGTTGTTTTGGTGTATTTGTTGACTTTAAGCTGATATAAATGTGTGCAGAATGTGGTCTGGAGAGCCTGTATTTTGAAGGAAGCATCTCCTCCTACTCACCCAACAAATTTACACACACACACGGTGTAGCATCGATATTAGCTCCTGTAGCAAATGGAAAATATGTCAGTAGCCTGAAAGGAATAGAAAATGTTCTCAAACAGGGCTTAAAAAAGTAAACAAACATCATATAACCAACAAAATCAATACAGTTCCATATTAGCCATTACAGATATCTCTGTCTTTGTCTACATCATACTGTGCACTTGTCAGTGCTGTGGAAAATGTAGAACCCAGGGGACCTAATTTCAGAACTTGGAGATGGTGTATTGAATGCAAGACCTGGCATAGAAGGCCTGGAAGAGATTTGTGTTAAATAACACAAGAGGTTTTCTGCTTGAAGCCCCCAAAAGAGCATTAACTGAGTCAAAGAAATGTAAATACAAATACAAAACAAATATATATTAATGGGTGTTGCAACATTAATAGAAACAATTCCTCAAAAGCTCTTTTTTTTCCTGAGTCATCTCCACTAACTTAACAAGTGAGTTTGTGAGAACTAACATTAGGTTCAGGATGTCCAAGAGGGGACAGCCTTTCAGCTTTCTGCATTCTAAAACTTTATCTTCCTTAGCTGCTGTTCTGCTTGGAGGGGATCCGAGATGGAGGAATGTCCTTGTGCTTTCCAGCTTTTGCCTCATGGCCTTGCTTTACTCTTCATGTCTTCCAATACAATCAGTAATACTCAAGCTATTCTTGCAGGCTTCTCTATTGAATTTCTTCAAACTAAGCTGGTCTTGGCTGCTGAAAGTATTCCCACTTATCCTGTTCCTTTGAGAACTTGATAGCCTTATTTATCCAGGAAACAAGAGTTGAGGCTGCAGACTAACCAGAAGAGCACATCTCAGTGGAAGTTGTGTGAGATCTAATAGGAGGAAATGCTCCTGTGGTCCAGGGTCATTCTTTGTTTGCTTGTCTAATACACTTAATATTGGGGGAACATCCTGTGTCTTTTGGATGGTGACTTTTGCTTCCATTCACAGTGCAGAGCTCTTTGCCAAGGAGAGGCTGGCAAGATTTCCTGCACAGCACATTGGTAGAGACTTTGAAGAAGAGGAAGAAGCTGGAAAGAACTATTAGGACAAAATGGACCATTGCTTGGAATCCTACATTCAGGTGATTTCCTGAAAGAGAAATATTTGGTTTTGGTGGTCTTTGGTCTCCTAGAGTTTTAGTTTCATATATCAGCAAAGCTGTGCATGCTCGCTGAGTCTGCTGGAGAGCCACAGGAGCTGTGCCTCACTGTGTTTGCTTTTCCATTAGAAAGATGGTATTACCTGAAATGTAGACTGATTGATGGATAGATAATTTATTTTCTTTTAATATGATATGCCCTGACCCCTTTGCAAATGTCTGTAGGTCCTCTGGGAGGTCACAGCTTTTTATCTTGAAGGGGAGACCGAAGGCTCTTGTCTCTCCTTTGCCTTCTACTCCACCTCCCAGCTGCAGTGCTTATGTCGATCTCACTGCTCAGAGTGCCTGCAGCATGCACGAGACCCAGGGGCCCGGGCTCCTTGTCTCTTTAATGGCATTCTGTGAGCTTGTGTTCAGAGAGAGACAGAAAGATCAAAGGCTGTGCAAGTGCACTGAGCTTGATTTTGCTTACACCAATACAAATCGATTGACTTCACTGGGTTATGAGGGATTTACAGCTAGGGGAGAACAGATTCTGACCTAATGGCTCCAAAGGAGGCTTTTCTTGGATGAGCAATGTAATTAGAGCACTGGAACAGACAGATTTCGTGACTCATCTGTGGGTCTGCAGTCTTGTCTTTGCTTCTAGTAGGGTGTTCACTAATGTCACCACACTTTCATTTCACCCGTGGGCTGATCTAATGAAGGACCAACCTTTGCTTGAACAGAGATCTCTGTTCAGCTGCAAAGCATCCTCCAATCTTCACGTCACTGTGAAAACTTCAAGCTCAGGACCAGACACTGGGGTAGTGGAAAATTTCCACTCTCTTCCTTTGTTGTACTGAAGCAGAGGATTAAAATAACTAGAAGAAACAAAGTGGGGGCCAGGGAGAACGGACTGATGACTGAGTCCACTTACCAATCTCAAATATGTGTGATAGCAAGGAGCAAAATGATCGAGCACATGTGCCAACATCAACATAATCCATATATACAGTTGGAAAACAGGACTTGCATTTGAAAATCAGTAAAGCCCCTTGTCCTTTTCACAGCTAGTTGGAGGTCTGGGGATGAAATTTTTTTTGTTAGAAGATGCCACTTCACTGAGACTGCAAGACATTCATCTGGGAAACTTTGTTGAGAACATTTCCTAAGTTTGGGGATGAGGAGGGGGTAATGGTTAGTGTAAGAGGGACTAGGCATGTGTTTGGGAAGAATGCAGCTGAGGAGAGTCACAAGGCTTGGGCTTGTATCCTCCAGGTGTCTGGGGGCTATGCTGGGCACAAGGGCCTGGCAGAGAGGTGACAGCACTCAGGATGTGGAGGTGCTGCAGTTTTGGCTGCTGGTTCTCCTTTGGATCCACTGCAACAGGATTCTGAGTTAGGGGCCAGCTGTTGCAGTTTGGCTGGTGGCCATGACCATGACAACAGCAGTGGCAGGGTTGAATCAGGGCAGAAGCTGTTACCCTGCTACATTTGTAGGCCCACATCTTTCTCACATATTTCTTGTTTCAGCTGAGCTTGACCTGTGAAACCCCTTCAACACCAGGGCTGCAGCAGTGGCCTTCTTAGTCCATCAAAGTAACAATTAGTCAGTTGTTTCAGGAAAGGGTGGGGAAGCAGTGGTGCAGTGGACTGGAGTTTAGCATGGGATGGGAGAGATGAGAGTGACACTGTATCTGGTGTCACTGATGGTTCCTTCAAAAAGATTGGGGGCTATTGACATGGGGGGAACTCAGTGGAGGTGCCTACCTTACATACAACCTTGTCCTTTGTGTCTGTGGGCTCTCTTCTGAAGCCTTCAAGATGCCAGAGTGCATCTGCACTCTGAAATCACAACCCACTGAAGCCATTTGTCTGCTAGATTTAGCCCTCCAAAGTGTGTTGCTGCTGGTGTGGTTCACATTCAGCACAGACAGCAACTCACCTGGGAAGAAGGTGAACTTCTGTGTGCTGAATCATGTGCCTCTCCACTTGGCAGTGACAATAGCACAGCTATATGTGCAATTGGATTTGATGTTGGTTTTCTTCTGATTTGCCACTCATTGAAACTGAGAGCCAGTCATAATGATTGGTCCTGTCCTTGGATTCAAGCCCTGCTGCACTAGGCTCTGTACCAGCCTGAAACTCAGAGTAATTTCAAAAAGGTGTCTAGAAAACCACAGAACTAAAGCTCCATTTTCAAAAGTAGCTTTTGCACTTAGCAGGCTGGTTTCCAAGCCAAGTAACCTCAAACCTGCCAAATATGGGTTTAGACAACAGGTTGGTTGGAGTGTGAACTCATTGAAGAACATGAGGAAATTATGCCTTTCAGGACAGTTTATGAAAAGTGGTACAGGTGTCTGGTAACTCCAAATCCTTTGGTAATCCACTTCTTCAGCTATCTGTCCAAACATCCATTGGAAGATTTTTCTCTCCTGTTACACCTGGGGAAATAAGTTACCATGTGAAGTATTAATGAAAGCTACAGTCTGCTTGTACATAGACATTAAAGCTGCTCTTTCTCCCTGCTGACTCATGAGGTACCAACTCACGTTATTTTCATTTGATGAGTATCTATAAAACACAGGAGTAAGTCTCTGCCTCAGAGAAATTTCTGTTGCTTTGAAAGAGGACATAAATGACTGCAACAAGTAATAGGATGAAGGAGAAGAAAATAATAACAGTTATATTCTACTAATTGCTCTTAGTTGCCACCATCACTGATCAGATGTAGAATTTATGCCAAAAAAGATACTGGGCTTGTGGGTTAGTTCAGGGACACCTTTTGCATCCAAGATGCTGTGAGGAACAATGCCTGGACACGTGTTTTGAAGAAGCCAAAAAATTGTAGTCACAGCTGGCACAAATGGCATTGCAGATGGGGAAGTGGGTGATGAGAAAAGGGAGCTGGGTGAGATGGAGCAGGGCTGTGTGGTCATGAAAAGCTTGAAGATGTGGGAAAAGAAGGCAGTATAGAAAGAATGGTGAAATTCTTGAGGTATAGTGCTGCTCTGAAAAGAAGTATTGACCCTGGTTCCCTCTAATGTTTTTTACATTAGGAAGGTGAGGATATCCCACCTGAATGGAGTAGCCTGCAGGTATAGAACATCATGGCTTATGCAAGTGCAGTTTAGAACAGTCACAACAAGATTGACCTTCCTTGAGATGCTGGTGGCAATTGGACTTGGCTGAGGGCTTTCTTTATGCCTTGCATGATTGTAGAGATCTGCATGCAGAATGCACTGTCCTTTCTGAAAGAGTCTGAAGCTATGTATTTTATTTTTTAAGCCTCCAGAGATAAGCACTACCATAGGTCCCCAGGCTACTTGCACTGCACAGCTGTTTGTAATATGGTCTAATACAACAAAAGAGGTTCACACAGCTCACAAAGCTCCAATACAGGCAGGACTGAAGCATCCCAGCAGTGTTATGCCTGAACCTACAGGTTTTGTGTGGTCTCTGCACTGGGTTTAGCACCTTAGATCAGCCTCATTAGCAGCACAGCTCTTTTTAATGGTCCCCAACACTTTAGCAAACTTTGGGCTTAAAACTCTGATGACAGAGTCATAAAACTCTTTGTGCTGTTCTGAGCTGTGGAGGTATTTGGCTGAGGGAACAGTTATACCTCAGCAGGATTAGATAATGCAGAAATGCTAGACCTATGTCATTAAAGCCATCAATCAATAATTTGCAACCCCAGTTTTCCAGCCTCAGATGTTTCTTGATGACTTCAGCTGAATTTGTGGCCACCTTCCAGCTCTGGGTGTTTTGAAACAGACCTCCAAGGAGGGAAGCTGCTGCTACAATATGTGGCAGACATGCTGATGTTTCTGTTTTCAGCCTGGGGCAGGGCCGTGCAAACCTTTCTGGAGCTGTTCTCTAGGTTAAATCATGCTTGGGGAGTACTAAATATTGTCACTGTTTCTCATGTGACTGGAGAGAGCTGAATTACCTTGGGGAAGAAGGAACCGGCCAAATCCACTCTCCTGGCCACACCGCCCCGGAGAATAATTTTGATTGTGAGCAGCACAACTCCAAAGTGCCTGTGATGTTCAGCTGCCGTCATTGCAATGCTGAGGCAGACGTGCCGCTTCCTCCCTGGATTGTGTATTTTGGGCACGTTTCAGTGCAAGTTAACATTTTTTTTCTCTTCCTCTACAGTGCCAGTCATTGCCTTTTCTTCATTTTAGTGATTAATTACTCTAAATATGCCTGCTCTGGACTGCAGGAGTACAATTTCTGAGCTGTATTTCATCTGAACTTGCTATGCAAGTACAAGCTAACTTGGGGGAGTGCACACACCCACGTATAGCTAGGTAGAGATGGTTGCCAAAAGGACACCAAGTAAAAGAACAGTTAGTTCTTAAACAGGGTATAATCTAATAAGAGAAAAAAAAAAGAAAATTACATACTGGAATCTTCAGTGCCTTTCCCCTCCCCCCAGTTTCAAAATTTACAGCTAGTACAACCCCTGACTAGAGCAGTGATTTAAATATATATAGGCATCTGTGCTTCTAAGAAAAGGAAGTGTGTCTGTTTGGGGAGCTGTGTGGAATGAGTTGGTGGATCTCAGTCCAACTTCTGGCAGACAGGTTTTCACATCACTTGAAGTCACCCTCCCGCCCAGTCCCCCTTCAGGGCTCATGCCAAAGGCTCTTCATGTATTCCTCATGTGATCCCACCTGCCTTAGCATCTTCTGCAGAGATGGAGTGTTCCCCATGTTCAATTGTGTGCCTTCTGGACTGGCACTGTCAGCCCTGCACGTGGAGGGTAGCGTTGGCTGTGTTCTTCATCTCTCCCCAGTGAGACTGATCCTTTGCATCTCACTCCAAGTGATCCCCATGTGTTAGACACTTTTAGCCATCCACGTGACTAGTTTTGCCTGGCGTATGGCATCATCTTTTCATCATGCTGAAAAGAGGCCAACTAGAAGGCACAGCGGTGTGTCCTGCCAGGACCGTGGCATGGCTGCTGTCATGGATGTGCTGACATGCATCTCTCCTGGGTCTGGTCTACCAAATGTATCGGGAGCACGGAATTTGTCTGGGGTGTTGTTGCACGGTGCCTCTTCACCTTTTCTATACCTGTCTCCGTGTTGTTACAGGCAAAAAGCTTTAGGGCTTGCAACAAATTTAGCAGCTCAAAAATAGATGTTTGATTTGTGCTGTCTGGACTTTACAATTTCCTGTTCAGCTCCTGGGTGGAAAATCCATGGCTTGCTGCTGGCCTCCCTCACCTGTTTTCAGCACGTCCATTGCCAGGATCCTCAATCTGGTCCTGTTTATGCGCTGCCTTCCAAACCTCACTGTGTGAGTTACTCGCAAAGCTGTCGCTGTGCCTGGATGTATTCATCTGCTTTAAGGATCCTCTTGTGCCCCTTGAAAAGCACAACAGCCCTTTCTGATGGCAGAGGCACTCTTCAGGCTGAGTGCTTTTACCTTGACTCAGAAACTTAAAAGGAAATGTTAATTGCTTTAGTGGTGTTATTGTTGAAAAAGGCACACCAGGCAGACTAGCTCAGAAAGATGAGTCCTGTTGCTGATAAGAGAGTGAACAATCTATGCGACTCTGTGAAAAGTCTGTGGTGCCCAGGGCAAATTCAAAAGTGGAATGGAAATGTCTCAGTGATTGTCTTCCTTGCTGCTTTTGTCTGGAGATGGCAGAGCTGACTGGCATCTCACGGCTGTGTTGCCTTCTGCAGTGATTTGTCACAGGCTCTGGGCTGGCTCTGTGCTGCTGCCTATGCTGCTTTTCCCTGTTGTGGCAAGTGCCCAGCTGCAATGGAAATGCAAAGGGAGAGGGAAAAGAGACTATTTAGGGAATGCATTAGTTACAGAAGTCATCCAGGACATGGGCAAGGTGCCTCTTTGCTCTTCTCCTAGACTTGGAGATGCTGTGGGTGGAGCAGCACAATCAAATTCAATATTCATTCACTCCTGGGTGTTGAGTAGGTCTGGAACAGGTAGCACAACTCTCTGGAAGCCTGGGTCCAGAACTGGGACATTCTACTTCAGGAAAATGAGGATGTCCCAACAAGTTTCCTTTCCCAGCTTCCATCTATCGTAAAGACAAATCAGCATGTCCATGCAGTTGCTGATGGTTTGAGATGTAGGCAATGTGTCTCCAAGTCTCGGATTGGCTCTCTTTGGTGCTCAAACAACATAACCCACACCCTTCTGGTGCCTCTGCTGTTTTCGTTGCCTTTTTTTCCTTGAATTTTTGAGCTCTTCCGGTCACAGCAGTTGCAGTTTGGCACATATGCAGAACCACTACTCTTTTATCAACTCAACACCTAACACACATTAGGCCTCCCCAGGATCATAAATAGAGTTTACTTGGAGAAGGAGAATGTGTGGAATAGTCACTTTCTGTGTGCTGTCAAAAAATGAGCCATTCTGTAGAAAAGGATACAGCAAGAGAGAGTAGAAGGGAGGTAGAATGTGATGCTGTAGAGTGGTGATCAGATGAGGAGGAAGTCTTTGACTGTTTTTTGTTCTCTGAACTGATTACAGATCTTTTAATTTGAATAAAATACTATAACAGTCATGACAACCACATCTTCCAAGGCCCAAGGTTTTGGATTTTACTCTGTGAACTTAGCACACAAAGTTTACCCAATGCTATACCTCTGTTCTGGGTGCCCAAGGCCCATTCTGCTTCTACCCTTAATTTGATTGTGTCTCACTTTCTACATGTGAAATAGCTATTAGTGCCTCCCTTTTCCCCTGCATGTGCAGCCTGCCCTGAGAATGAATCCTTCCCTTGTCGTTTGCTACATTTGTGGAGTCCATAATATATAAATGCTTGGCTGGGGATTTAAAAGCCCAACTCAAATCCAGTGAGCTAATGTGTTATTTCAATTTCTGTATGCACCTGTTATTGTTCTCCAAATTCCTGGATTTTTTTTTCTTTCACAAATTTATACTCCTTCTCCCCAAAGCAGTTTTAATGGGCAAGAGAGAATTAAGGTAGACAGATTGTAAAAATCCACATACTTAAGAAAGAGCAGCAACCTAAATTATCATCTGAAGTTATTGCTCTACTGTGTTAGTGCTTACACTACAAAGTGCTTTGAGCTGTGAGGAAGCACCTGGTCTGGAATAGTGGAGCAGATTGGTATAAGGTAGAATCAGAAATGCCCCATTAAATGCTGTGTGGTAGTGGTGATCTTCTGCATGAGAGCATGGTGGAAGCTCTCTTGCATCAGAGAGATGTCTATTGTTTCATGTGGCCACAAACAGGCTATAAATGGCATTTATTTAACTGTATCTCCCAACTCAAACTACAGAATAATCAAAAAGATATAATCTGTTATTCTTAATGCTGGCTTGTGGGTCAGGAATAAAACAGCATAAAAATCATCCTACTTAACAAAGGGGAAAGGCAAGAATCTGCAGTTTGTAGAGCAGGAAATAGAATGGTCTGAGCCAATCTTGGAAAAAATGTAGTCTTATGGTCTGCAGACTTCTAGGCTGTTTTTTCTTGCTGTAGCACTCACTGATAGGCTCACTGCCCATGCATTACTGTTTTGTTTTTTTTTTAGCTATCTCGCGTGCTATCTCCCTTACCCCCCAACCTCTCCACCCTCCTGATCTGCCCTTTTGATCCTTAGCCCATGTTACATCTAATTCATGGGATTTCTACCTGGGCTCTGATGCTGAAGGGTTAATACAGCACATGGTAGGTGAAGAGTGCCAGTTAATGCTTGTTTGAACTATCCGATAGCCTCTAAAACTGGGCACTAGCCTGAGACATTAATAATATTCCCAGAAAAACCTGGACTTCAGGTTTCACAAAAAACTTAGATTATTTAATCCTAGTGCAGGAGAGTGTTTTTCCTGCCCTGTGACTTTTTATTGCTGAGTAGTGAAGACCATGGCAGTGCTATAACAGGTCCATGGCAGAATGTGCCTTCATGGGTTTAACAACACAATTGTGGTGGTATTTGCATGAGTTTTTCTTGGTTTTCGTATCTGTCTCTTTTTCTGGAATGGTCCTTCTTGCCTTCTTGTTCTTGTCATTGCTCCAAAGAGAACAGGAGTGGATGGACTAATCTGATAGTAAAGACAGTGACTTGTGTGAGATTGATGTTATCACTCTGCTAATGGCTCAGTAAGATGCAAACTGAAGAATAAGTTCAAGGGATAGGGAAGGAAATAGTATTATTGGAAACTTGATGGTGGGATCAAGTCCTTCATGAATGGAATTCTAATGACACTGCTTTTCAGCCTGACATTTCGTCCTGCTCTGAAGAAATGCTCTATGCCAAAAGTGGTGCATTCCTAAGCATGGGGGAAAAGGGCTGAACTGACAGTTTAAAGACCAAATATTGTGAAATGCCTGTTTATTCAGTATCTGTCCTTGTTGGTGCAAGGGAATCCAGCTCGGTGTCCTATGTATCTCCCTGGAGAAGCAGCAACTCTTTCTAGCACTGAAGTTAAGTACAATCCCAGTGCAGTCAATGCTGTTCCTAAAATGAGTGAAGGCTCCTTAATATGTTGTGAAAATGCAGTGGGAATTCAGAAGTTCACCCCGAGTTCTGCATTCCTTGGTAAAATCTAAGCAGGCAGAGAGGAAGAGAGAAAAGTGAATGTCTTGTTCAGCTCAGGTGATGAAAACAGGTCTGTCCTCACAAATTTGCTTTAGATATGTGTGTGGACAGGACTGCTCCCCATACTATGGAAGAGTTGTTACTGCTGGGCAGCCCTAGAAGGTACTCTAAATAGCTGTCCCATTATTACATCTGCTGGAGGAATTTAACTTTTATGGGCACTTGTAAGCCAGGCAACTCTGAAAGGAGCCTAAGAAATTTGTAACTGTGTCTTAAAAGCTGTTAATCCAGTCACAGTATTGCTACATCACAGGATCCTGCACACTGGGGGAGGCACCTGGCAGGTGGGACCTGATGAGCAGGTGAGGACTCCCCCAGAACACACCCTGGGCTATTAAAGTAGGAATTTCATTACAAAAATCTTCAGGGAGCCAAATACTGTGTTTCAGCCAGTGTGGAGTCATCTAATACATTTTCTAATATTCTGTGAGCAGGAATAATGTAACAGTAGTGCTTTTTCTTTTATCCCTGATATTCATCACAAAGATGAAAGCAATGATGTGGTGACTCAGCCAACCTGAACGAGCCTCACAGTTCATCTCTCTGATGGGTTGGGACTGTGTTACGATATGGAGTCATTTACTCTTAGTTGGCTTTCAAGCCATAAGGGCTCCAGAAATGTCCCTGGTGAGACAGGGGTGAGGGCACTTAGCTAAAGCTGGTTCTTCTCTAACTGACCAAAAAAAAAAGCCGTGAGAAGCTCCTTATTCCTGGTTGAAAGGTAACATCAACACAAAGAAGATGGAGTGGGAAAAAAGCCTCATTCCAAAGTGTGTTTATCCATGATAAAGTGCTTCTATA
This sequence comes from Climacteris rufus, assembly GCA_013398175.1. Taxonomy (NCBI): domain Eukaryota; kingdom Metazoa; phylum Chordata; class Aves; order Passeriformes; family Climacteridae; genus Climacteris; species Climacteris rufus. Next base: position 36,473 of record VZRZ01002767.1, on the reverse strand, counting down.
AAAGGCATCTTGGGACTCCATGTTTATTCCCCCTCAATGACTTCTATGCTGGGTTTGCTTGGTTTTCAAGTCAACAGTGGTGATACTTTTTTTCCTGCTGCCAACCTTATAAACTTAGCTGGGTTCTGAAAATCAAATAGTGCTTTCTTCCTCACAACTGTTGCCTGCAGCAATATTCTGCAGTCAGCTTAGATACCGGTTCATTCCCCACCACAGTGACCTTATCATGCAAAGAACAGTAAAAACAGGTCCCTCTAAACAAAATCAGAACTAACTTGGGCACATGCCACCTTGATAAAGAAGGGATTTGTTTTTACTTCAACATGGTGGTAACTGTGGGCTTACCTGTTTTTTTCTTGATTCCCACACTCATATTTAAAGATCACTGTGGTGGAAAGCTGATGAATCTATGGCTATTTTGTGGTGAAGAAGAAGGAAAGACACTGTATTTATTTAGGTATTATTCATCTTTTTGGCGGGTGATATGGAATTCCCACTTGTACATTACAGAATCTGTAGGATGGGAAGGGTTGTGTCCTGAAGGAAGCAGCTTGCAGGCTGATTCTCAAAGGTGAGCATGCAAAGGTGGCATTAGATTTCCATTTGCATCTCTGAGATTTTGGGTCAATATTCAATAGTATCATGGGAAGGTGAAGGAGAATGGGTTTTTTTGAGTTGTTTCTGATGCAGCTCTAAATCCATTTTGTGCTTCTGAGGGCACTTGCTCCTGATTATGCTCCCAGTTTTGGTAGAACCACAGAACGGCTTAGGATGGAAGGTCCATCTGTTGGTCTTCAGTCCAAGCCTCTCCTTCAAGCAGACTGAGTCCTGCATTAGGTTGGAGCCTTATCCAGTTGTGTTTTGACATTCTCCAAGGTGGATTTTAACCCAGCTGAGATGGCACAGCTTCTCTGCCCCTGACAAGTGTTGATTGTAAAGATTTTGATCCTTATACTGAACTTGAGTTTCTCTCTCTGCAATTTGTGACCATTGCCTCTTGTTTTGCAGTGCACCTCTCCCTTCTCTTAACCTGGCTCTTATGCGCTACTGCAACCAGTGTAGTTGATCCTTGTTGCTGCGAGGGCACACCACTGGCTCCTCTTCATCTTGTTGTCCACCAGGGCCCCAGATATTTTTCTACAGAGCTGCCTCTTAATCAGCCATGATAGTTTTCAGGCCCCTAACGACTGTCTCCAGCCCTTTCCCTTCCAGAGGATTATAGGGGCAAGAGAAAGAGACCATGAATCCATCTAGATGAATATTAGAAAAGGAATGAAAAGCCTTCACGGAGGGATCTGTCACCAATGCTTCCTTTTGTACCTGATTTTTTTTCCCCTTTTAGTGTAGAGCTGCTAAAAAATTGCACTATATCAGTTGTAACAGCAGCATTACAATTTGCAAACATGCTACGTTAAGCAGTTAGTGTGAAGCTGCACGCTGGAGTCTGAAGGTTCTTCCATTGATTCCGTCTGAATCCTCACAGATGTCAGACTGTTCTTAGAGGCTATGCTTTCATTAAATTGAATCTTTGCTTTTTCTGGGAAAGATCACTTTCCTCAACAGTCTGTTCCACTCATGCATAAATCCAGAGTTTGGGGAGGGTGGGCTCCTAATTTTTAGCTGGCCTTTTGTATTTAATAAATTCCATCAGTTCTTGGTAGCTTTACTGTCTCAAGTAAAGTGCTTGCTTCTTTCCAATATTTAGAGGAAGTTATAAAGCCCTCACTATAGGTTATATTTAGTCCAAGTATATGTGTAAGTGGCTGATTTAATCTCCCCTCATAGCCAGTTCTTTCCAACACTGAAATAATTTTTCATGCCTTTCTTTGGAGTTCCTTATCTCATACAATTAGTTATCCTCCCTTTCTGGGCCAGCCAGTACTCTGTGGAAACAATCACAAGTGAGCATTTCACCTCTTGTTTTTTCACCAGGACATTCATGCTGGTTATATTTTATCAGTGATTTAAGTTTTTAATTTCGCCTTTCATTATGAAAGTGTGAGTGCAAGAGTGGTGCAACTACATCAAAAATGCCACAAAGAATTGGGGACTTCTGGAACCAAAAGCCACATCTACAACAGAGGCTGAAGTGGAGGAGCCACATGCTGGCCAACCACCTCATATTTTTCTGTGCTTTTTGAAGGCATGGCCTTTTCCAAACTCAGGTTAACTGACATCAAGGACCATCAGAGCTAAAAGTCCCCAGACTGGCAAGGGGGATGGGGACAGGAGGGTGGCAGATTTGCCTCCCGATGCAGTGAGGGAATGCTTAATGCATAGTCCCTGGAGGCTTTTCTGAGCCAGAGGTGTTCAAAGAACTTTGTTTCACTGAGGCAACTGAACACAGTCCTTTGGTCCTCAGTGAGAATACTGATGGAAATAGATGGGATGGATGCCGAATGTAGAAGATTTTGAGATTGATTAATTCAGAAGCCATTCAAAATTCCTGAGGCTCTGAGAAATCACACAGGAGCTGGTGGATAACATGCCACCAACTTCAGCATCACTGCTGATACTCGTGGCAGTGCTTGGGATGCCTTGGGGTGCCTTGGGATGCCTTAGTCTTCCTGTGCATGATCTCAGTCACAGGCACAACCGGTAGGACCCCAGAGAGACCCTGTTGTTGAGACCAACATTGCAGGAGCTGAATGGTGTTTGCTCAGCCCATGTTTTTATATTTATTTCAAGCAAGCTGACAAAATGCTGTGAACCAGATACCTGCATCTCCAAACTGAATTTCCAGGGGAAAAGGACGCTTTTTTTATCGACCAAGAGACAAAGGGGAGAGAAGGCTGCTTTCCCCTCCTTTCCTAATTTCACGGCAGAGACGGAGAGATGGAGACGGCCCCGTGGGGGGGGAACTGCGGTTCCCGAGCTCCCCCCAGAGGCACGCCGGCATCCCGCTCCCTGCCCGCACCGGCAGCCTGTTAAAGCCTCTTTTTCCTAATTTTCCCACCTCTTTTCCCGTTATTTCTCTTCCCAATAAAGCCGTCAGTAAGTAAAGAGTTTCTGATCTTCAGCACCAATGTGGCCCCTCCTCTCTTTCTCTCCTCTCTGTGGGTCCTTGGTAGATTTATTTTTTGTAGATGATTTTGGATTTTGTTTGTAGAATAAGGTGCCCGTTACCACCTGCAATGCAAAAAAACCCTGCAGCACCAGGTACTCTCTGGTCTACCCGTTGTTAAACCTGTTGTGGACTCTGGGATAACAGAAATAAAACCCAACCAAGCAAAAGCCCAAAGACAAAACAGGAAAGGAAATTAAACCCTTCAAACTATATCTTAAACAATTTTATCTGCTTTATTTTTGGTGTCAGCCTCTGTCAAAGAAGCTTCAGGTTGAAAGAGATTTGCCGATGGCTGAGAATGTACAAACACTTGTCATTTAGGCTGCCTGGTTTAATGCAAGCCATCACGGGAGGGAGGGTGTAGAAGGCAGGAGGGACACTTGTGCCTCGTCCTTTTGTGCATCCTCATATTGGATGTTCCTATTAATTCTGGATTCCTGGCCAAACCAAACTCCCACTTTTTGGGAGTGCATTTTCATGTTTCTAGGTAACGCTTATTTCTGGCTGAGTTGTTAGGATTTCTGCAGGTTTGAGGGATATGATTGATTAAGCCTGTGGTTTTTTTCTCATTTTGCTGGGGAATTTTGGATCAATTCCTCCTACAATCCCACTCCTCTTCCTTTTTTCCCCAAAAGGGTGGGCTATTTTGATAAAGAAAACATGCTGCTGAGAATAGCAGCATCAGTTGCACTGCAGTGTGGGGACTGTCTGGTCAACCTTGAGGGGTTTTTTGGGCAACCCAGTGGGTGCTGTGGAGGAGAGGGATGATACAGCCAATAAACTTGTATTTTGTAGGGGCTCTTCAAATTGCATGGGTTTCGTGTGAGGGATTATAGGAGGAGGTGCTAATCCATTGTCAGCACTCATCTCCCATGCCGTGTTACTGTGTTGGGGTAAAATTACAGTGACATTGAGATGATATCATTGGCCTCTCTGAGATGAAGGAGGAGAACACAGAAATCTTTGTGTTGTCAGCAAGGCCTTGGCCAAGTCCTGATAAATCAGTGAACTGAAAGCAAAGTGCAGCTGGGGAGCTGTGGGAGGGGGCAATTTATTTGTAAGGAGCTCCCATTTCGGAATGGTGGCATTTGCCTTTCTCAGCTTCTATTTGTTTTGCCGTAGACACAGTCTTTCCTCCTTTTTAATGTATTATGTGTTCCGCTGGGACATGCACAGACTGATGGATTCTCTATCGGATTTGTTTTTGGCACCTGGGCTAGATTTTTACAATGGACTGCGTACTTACCAAGGCTTATTTTCTGGTATTTCCCTCTCCATTTTATGCAGTCTGACTGCACCTGTCGTGCTTGAGCACAGACTGGAAATCTCTCACCCAATGTGATTCAAGTCACTTAAATGCTTTTAATCGGCACAGAATAGCATTTGGGTTGATTTCTTCTTGTGCAGTAAGGAATTTCTTCACTTCATAGTAAACTTATTTATTCTAGATTTGAGGCAAAATGGGATCCAGTGTGAGACCATTTGGGAAATCTGAGCTCAAGCTCTGATGAGTAACCCTGTCAGTGAAAATGTTTTCAGGACATTGACACTTTTTGTGTGGCAAGCAGAGATTTTCTGATAAAAACTGCTCCATGGCATGTGTGTCGCCTAAGGCAAATCTCTAAATGCCCTCAGGAGGTTCTCCATCGGCATAAGAGAAAAGAGTAGACACAGTATATTTTTCTAATCAATGGGAGTTATGTCGGAACTTTGGGTGCTGCAGCATGTTCTTCAGCCACTCCATTTGATGTCAGTTCAGCTCCTCTAAGGCTGTGCCTGGGGTCACTGCAGCTGCTGGACAGCAGAATAATGCTGGTGGACATCAGAGAGTAACAGACTTCTGTAACAGTAAAACATCTACTGGAGCAGAACTGACCTGGAGTTGGTTGGTCTGGCATTTCTTACCAACAAATCCATCTCCTTCTCTCTAACCATGGAGCTCAATGGGGAAGGAAATGGAGTGCCTCTTTTTTCCTTCTTTCAAGTCTATTTTCTAAATTTCTGGTAATGATAATGATAAAAAATTAACAAACTTTTAGGCAATGATGTGTAAATGAGAAATAAATAGGTTGTGTTGAAGACATCCGATGTTATAACCAGTTATGCTGTGTTAGATTAAAAGGACAAGGATACTGTGTAAAACCTTTTTAGTATGTGTGGATCTCATTCACGATAATAACCTTCAAAATGTGCTGTTTATTAGCCAGTATCTGGTTAAACTTGGCCTGTTTAATGACTATGAAACACCTAGAAAATAAAAATCCCTGTACCTCATTGAATGTGTTAGTAAGTACCAATCATATTTTATTCTGGTAAAAAGATGATTAATGAAACAGGATAAGAAAATGATGCTTTCATACTTTTCATTTTGAAGACTATAAAAAGCATAAAACACTATGTAAGATACACATTTTAGGTAGATGCGCTGCTTCTAACTGAAGGAGATTTTGGTACAAGAATCAAGAGAAAATATACATTGAAGTAATTCTTTTCAGTATGAAGTCAAAAGTACATTCAGGATGACCAAAGAATTCCAGAGGAATGATACAGAATGAGATCTCTATTGGTATTTTGTTAATGTATTTTTTTTTTTTTAGTTTACAGACAATAAGGTTTCAAGAAAAGAAAGCAAAATTAAAGAACAACAGTGGCATTCACATTCTGATGGAACTGACTTAAATAACCAATTCCCTTGTCTGAATCATTCAACTTTTCACCAACGGAGTCATTTTTCTTCTTTTTCTCCTTTGATTTGACTATTCAGAAGTGCCACTACTTTATCATAATCATAAGTGACCATTTTTAGTATCTTCAGCAAAACGATGTTTGGTGGGAAGAGGAAATTAAATAGTGAATCCTAGCAAAGACAAACAAAGAGGTTTGGGTTTTTTTTTTTTTTTCTTTTTTTTTTTTTTTTTTCCCTCTAGTAAGGGTGCTACTACTATTTGGATGAAAATTATGAATGTTTGAAACTGAAACCAAAGTGCAGTTTGCTCTTTCAATTAGGAGTGTCAGTCAGTCATGTTCTGACTTCCACCCCAAGCTCTCAGTATGCACCGGTCACACACGTGAGATCAGTAGTCATAAAAGCACCTGCACTGACACAGAATCTTAGAATAGACTCATAGAATATCTCCGTTGTGAAAGGGCTCGTAGAGGTCTTTGAGTCCAACTCGTTGCTCCTCTCAGGACTATCTAAAACTGGGCCATATGACAACATCATTGTCACTCCATAAGGCACTCCGTAAACTCTGAGAGGTTGGTGCCATGACCACTTCCCAGGGAAGCCTTTTCCATGACTGACCACCCTGTCCATGAAGAACCTTTTTGGCTGCCAGGACACACTGTTGACTCACATTGAACTTGCCATCAGACCAAATCCCTAGATCTCTTTCTGCAGCCTCTCATTCCCCAGTTTGTATGTATAATAACAATTGCTTCTAACGCAAATGCATGATTAATGCATTGTTACCTTATTGTCTCAATTTTTTGTGTCTACCTGCCAAGCTTAGTAACAACGTGGGATGCAGTAAAACTGCATCCCATGGAGTCCTCTCTCAGGACTGTAGGAGCAGTGAAGGAGCCTGGGGGCAGCCAGAGCCACTCTGTGCTCCAGTAAATCTGCCCCTCCCCATAACAGGAGCCTCCTGTACCTGCAGCAAAATTAAAATTTGTGCTCAAAAGCTGGAAGGAGGAGGTTTCTCCTGGAAGCCATGTGAGAAATCAGAACTTCCAGAGTAGCCACACTGGTGGTGTCCTGCCTTTATCTTTCTCTCTAGAAAAATTTAGAGACAAACCTTGAAAGGTTAGTCCCTGACCTGACAGTCTGGTTCAGTGGGTAGATTTGAGATGGAAATCGTCTTCATTTTGCTGCTTCTCTCCTTTGTTTTGTTGGGTCATTCTAGACAACTGGCTTAAAACTGCTGCCTCTGTTTCCTTCTCTAGCTGTGACTACTCACTGCCTGCCTTTCTGAATCCTTGAGGATTGTTAATGGTGGTACAGTTCTGTGGGAGTGAAGAAATACCTCCAAAAGTGCTAATTGTTAACTCAAGTGATGAAATGCTCTTGTGTACAATAATTGTTTACAATAATTTTGCATTAGATTGAATTGACTAGTGGCAAATCAGCTGATCTTCAGAACAATTCAGTCCAGGGCCTTGCTTAGCTGGGTTTATCAGCCATTGAATTATGAGCCTGGCATATTGTTATGTGTTACTCAGTGAAGGCTTCATATCTGCACCAGCAAAGCCTCTGTTAGCAAGACAGGCTGGGTGTGATGCTGTGAGCTGCAGCCAAGCCCAATTACCACGCGAGAACGCCTCTCCTGTTTGGAGCCTGCCAACCATTTCCATTGCATATTAACAATGTTTATTCTATTTAAGTGGCTTTGCCATCATGTCCCCGGCTCCTGTTTCTCTGGCTGCATGGCTGTAAGCAGTGTCAGGCATAGGCAGAGGTTGTTCCAGCTTGAAGGTGGGATTAATTTTCCTTTGAAGACAGGGCAGGGGTTTGGGATTTTGGGTTTTGACCATACTCAGGGGTTTGGCCATACTCAGCAGCACCTGTTGCTGCCCCAACCACCTCTGTCATCTACATGTAGGAATAACAAGGTTGCTCTGTAGCCATCTCCTACAAAATTTTCTTTCTTGCTCCCATCTTTCCCCAGCTTTCAGCACAGAGCTTGCTGGAAGAGCTCCAGCTTGGCTTCTGACCAGAGGAACTGACAGTTGGGTTTCTCCACACCAGCTTTCTCAAACCAATGTGAGATGACCCCTGTGATGGGGCTTCCTCAGTCTCAGCCCTCCAGCTGCTGGTACAAAAGAGGGATTAGGCCCACATCTGATCTGCCCTGGTAATCTGAGGCTAGACATGATCTGTTCATTCAAGAACAGTTGCTGTAAAGATTTCAAGGATGTTGTCACAGCTACACTCGCAGGCAAATGGAGCAGTTCATCTGCTTCAGGCTGTGAAGATTTAATCGAGCTCTGAGGGAAGGCTTGAAGCTGAATTAAATCTTTTGCTGATGGAGAGCAAGGTCTGCCATAAAGAAATTCTCCTGATCCTTGTCTTCCCTGAGTGCTGCCATACTGACCCAGGACCAGCTCTGACACAGTTCAGAGCTGAGAAAGGGGCTGTTTACCCTGATGGACTTACTTCCCCCAAGCAAATAAATTATTTTATTCTCTGTTCAGCATGTGTAGAAGACATTCAGAGCAACTGAATGCCATTTTTTAATTGCTGTTACTCCGTAACAAGAGATTGTGAGATTTGCAGGCTCTCAGTCGAAATGTCATAATGATACTGTTCCTTGTAATCTTATAAGAAAAAAGAGCATAAGTGGGAGAGACAGACCAGGAGAGAATAGTTTATCTGTTTTCCCTAATAATGTAAGTATGACACATGTATTAATTTTGGAGCAGACTGTGGAGATTTGTAGTAGGACCCTATGGGGTTTTTTTTCCTGGGTTTTACTCTTGAATGAATAAATACTCAAACTCTAGCATGTTTTGGGTCTCGGGCAATTTTTTCAGCCTCCTTACTACTGAAGGTACCTGTTTGATTCATCCCTGTAAGAATTACACTTGGAGATCCTAAGGGACAAATCTCATGCTGGTTGCTTGGAATTCCCCTGGATTTCTACATAGTAAACACCTCTTAAAATTACTTTTAAAAACTGCCTTCAGCCCTGTGTTTCTGTTGGTAGGTTTGACAAAGACATCCTCAGCAGCCAGGAGTCTGCTGTGGAACATGGGTTTGTAGGGTCCTCTGGAGACAGAGGAAGGTTTTAGTCCTGAGCTTCAGAGACCCCATGACATCTTTAGGAATATGTAAAAAAATGCTTCCATGGAAGGAAATATTTATGCAGACTGTCATCTGACTTCGGTCTGTCTGTGCTTTGTGGACAGGAGAATTTGGGTTGTTTTGCAAAATAGTGTGGTTTTGTTTAGGATCTGTATTTTTTTTTACACGAGGAAACAAATACTGAAAATCTCTTAAAAACCCAACTCTCTTTTAAGCACTTTGTCAAGAGGGTCAGATGTCTGGCTAAGGGGCAGAACTGCAGGATATTGGTGTGCCTTAAACTTGTGGGAATATGTAAAGTGTCACATTTTGTTACTTACAATAGAGAGGTGCTTGCTGACAAGATATTTCTGAAATAACACAATTTTTTCAAGCCAATGGATTTCACAAGAATTCAGAAGGGTCTCCTGGTGTCTGATCAATTCATTAACATACACCCTAACTTCAAGTGCTCTAGACTTCATGTTTTTTTCACAGATCTTCCCTTCTTGTAATGTGCCTGAACACATTTTCATTCAGACATAACTAACCTGAGACCAACACCAAGGTGTCAGAAGTCTTTAAACTAGAAAACAGTTATTACAGAATTCAACCTTGAACTGCCTGGGGTTACAGGAAATCACAGAACAAGACATGAATTATGGGGAAATAGAAGTGAGGTGAGTGATAAGTAATATTCTTGGAGGCTTTAGGATTCCAGGAAAATGGGAAATGTGAAATGCATGGTGAGGCAAAATTAGAGACCCTTCAGAGACAATAATAAATCTGTTGGGTGTTGATTAGTGCAAGGTTTGTGAGAGGCTTTCCATTTTTTGTGCAATTGAGGGAGAATTCTTTCTGAGTCAGTGCATGGTAACCTGGTTCTCACCTTTTACCATGATTTTCACAGGTACTAGAGGTGCTATAAGATGATTTGTTTTAATGGCATATTCCCAGTGTTCTGGACAGAAAAAAAGTGACAATAGCCATCGTGGCAGCTATTTGGGTTTGCCCTATGACTGGGATTTAATTGCACAGTTCTAGGTCTTAATTCTTTTGCATTTCTCTGACATAACAAAATGAGAGGAGTCTAAACCAGACACAGCTTCATCCACACTAAAACTTGAACCAAATCCAGTGCAAAAATGAACAGACTGGTGCCTGTGACTGAAGCTTGTGGATGCCTCACCCCCTCTTATGCTGAAATGACACTGGGGAGGGTTTGTGTCTCCCATGGGAGATCTGGTGTCCTGTCGTGCTGTAATTCTTCCTGGTGCTTTAGGTATTGCATCAAATAACTCTGCATGGAGCTTATTGCTGGAGCTAAGTCTCTCTGTGACCTTGGTGAGGTTAATCCTCATGTGTGCTAACGTGAAAACAGTACCCAGTCCATATGTTCAGCCTTGCATGTGGCTCCGGGAAGTGCCATGGATGGGTTCAGTATTAAAGTCATATCTCTGCCTCCTCGGGTAGAGGGAAGCTTGCCAGGACTGGAGGGGGAAATGTTAGCTGATGTTCCTGAAAGCAAGGGCAGTCATGATTTTTCCTCCTCCCACCCAGGTTAGACACTTGGAGAAGCTTAGGACTTTTCTGTTTATTTTCATTTAATGAGCAAAGAGAAAGATTGATTTTGATTTAAATGTCAGATGACAGAATTATAAACTTGCCAGCATCTTGGGTGCCCTTTTATTTAAAAGAAGCATCTGTGCAAGAATTGATACCCACAACAAAGCCAAGGTCTCAGACAGCAAAATTAAAGTGACTAAGAAATTGGTAAATGCAAAGCACAACAATGCCTGAATCTGCCTCAAAAACTTCAACTTGTCTTGAAGCTGCAGGATAGGGGCAAGTGAATTTCCTAATCCTCTGACTCACATACCAAATTGCTCTGCAAAGCCTGTGAGCCACAGGATGTATCATTCTCTCTAAGAGATGAAGGGATGGGAAGATTCAGGAATAGTTTATGTTGGGAGATGATGGTGGTTTCTTAGGGGTCAGTTGCTCATTTGGCTGTGCTGGGTAATCTAAATGGGGCTGTTCTTGAGTTCTGAGTAGTCTCAGGGGTCCTGTCTATTTCTGGCCTTCCCAGTGCAAGAGAGATATAGACATATTGGACAGAGTCCAGAGAAGGACCTCAAGGGTGATTAAGGGACTGGAGCTTCTCTTCTGTGAGGGAAGGGTGAGAAACCTGTGACTGTTTAGCCTGGAGAAGGCTCAGGGAGAATCTCATGTGTATAAATACCTGAAGGGAAGATTCAAAGACAACAGAGCCAGGCTCTTTTCAGTGGTGCCCCAGTGACAGGACTGTAGGAGGATCTATCTAAACATTAGGAAACACTTTTTTTATTGTGACTAAGTGCTGGCATGGTGGTTGTGGATGACTGCCATCTGGACATGGTCCAAGACAACTGGCTCTGGGTGGTCCTGCAAGGGGGGAGGCAGGATGACCTGCAGAGGTCCCTTCCTACCTTGACCATTCTATGATTCTGTGTAAAACTAAGGGTTCAGTTTACCAAAAGGAATTACATCCATCTAATCACAGGTGTATGTTTCTGTTCAAGAAGTCTCTAGTAGAGGATATCTCAGGTTCTAGAGCTCCACTTGGGAACAGGAAGCTTGTCCAGAATACAAGACAAGGATGTGCAGGCTGGAGTTGAGCTTCACAGGGTATGTGAAGTTACATTTTACTGAGCTTTGCTCCCGTAAATGGGCTTTGACAGAGGAAGTTCCCTGCAGTGAGGGAACCTGGCAGCACCTCAGGCTGGGTAGTGGCAATGTCCTGATCTGAAGGGTGAAGCTGCAGACTCTCAACCTCCATCCCATGTGGACTTTCTTGGAGCTTTGCAGTGTACCCAAAATAGTAGCGCAACATGTCTGACTCCTTTTATGCACCACTGAAACACTGTGCAGTGTTGCAGTTGACCCAGCAGTGGCTTAATAATATCTGCAATTCCAGTGATGTCTCCTGCAGAGATCTGAACTACTGACACCATGTAGTGCAGTGGAATAATGGGAAATGAATTTTGATGGGAGGGTAATAGTAAAGACAAAAGTCTTTTCTAGATCAAGAGGTTAATACAGGCCAGGCCAGTGAAGCATTGCTGGTGGAGGTGCTGATAGGCCATGAAAAATTTACAAGCTGACATCTTGAGCCACTTTCAGATTGTAAAACCTTGACCTTACTCCTCTAGGCCTGTCTTGCCATGGCCAGGCAGAGGACACTGAGTTTCTGCAGAGGATGAGTTTGGGGGCTGATGTTCAGTCTGCTTTCCCTGCAGTGTTCTTTTAAGATCTGCTGATCTCTGCATCGCACTCGGTGTCATCCTGAATATGGCTGGCTGTTTGATCTGTCTGCTCTGAAAGTGCAGAGCTGAGGCCTCACTGGAGGGTTGGCAGGAAGGTGGGTGCTGGATGGTCTCTGTGCAGGACTGGCTGAGCTGTGGGCTTCACTGGAAATATGAAGAATGCATCTAACCCTAAAAGATCCTTAATCTGTCCAATTTCACATCAGACAGAGATCTGTTTGACATAGCAGTGGCCTTGTAACTGCTTGACATTTCATTTTCTTCATTGATGCTTTTCCTTCTTCATAAAATTGCTGAGGTTGCTTGTCTTTTTCTGAAGGAAGAGAATACTCATTAAGTCTTCTTGATCAGATGAATACTAACCTAAAATGTTCCAAAACACAGATTTTTGTACTTTCTGTCTTGTCTAAGCCCTGGTTCATGTAGTCAATGGAAACTGGAAGTCTCCCAACATCTCAGTTCCAAAGAGGAAAGACTGGTTGTAGGACCAGGCTAAAAATTAGCTCAGCTATGTCTTTCTTTCAGTTCCGATCCTGACTTGCCCTGATGGATGTAGGGATGCTTTCCTCCCCCTCCAAAGCAGCTCTCTGTCTCACTGGTGTCATAAGGTCTGGTTGCCTGGTGTTTATAAAGATTTGGAAGTCCAGTGAAAGGCTGAGTGTTATTTCACTCCTTTAACAACCCACCATATTGTATGAGCTCTAACCCCAGTGACAACCCTATGTCACTCTTATTTTAAACCTAATCTGATTTAAATTTGCTTGCACAATGGCAGAGAGTGAGATAAGGTGAGCTGACCCCCACTCATACCTACTTAGATTTGCAGTTTAAAGACAGTGTAAGTAAAGAGTAAAACCTGAGCAGGGTCTTCTGAGCTTGACCCCTGGGGAGCCCTTTTCCCCACCACAGAATGAACGCAGCAGTAACAGGAGTTCCTTGTCTCACATCTCTGGGCCCACCTCTTCCTGTGCTCTTGGAGACACAGGTTGTTTCCACCTCTCTGGGATCCACCCCTGTCCACCATGCACTGTCTCACCTGTGCACCATCGAGCCAAAACACAAAAAGTCAAATCCAGACGATGCTTTGGGGGCAAAGCTGGCAGCTTAAACTGTCGACACTGAGAATGTTGTGGTCTCCAACTGTGTACAAGGCACTAGCACTGGAGATTTTGGCTGTGCTGCCTGGCAGAAATGGGTGTAAAGGGTGCAAGCCAAGCCAGCTGGGGTCTGATTAGTGGTCTCCAGCCCTGGTAGTGGTCAGGCAGCTGTTTGTCTTGTGAAAGATGGAGTATCTACTTGCAGGGTAAATCAGAGAGGTGGTTGTGAGATATCCAGCTGAAAAGTCTCCTAACACATGCTGATTGAGTATTGGGTAATAAAAGTGTGGATTGTATGGCTCCCATTGAACTGTGTGACCAGAAACCTCAAAGATTTTACTGCTGGAAGTCAAGGGAAAGCTTGGGTACATAAAATGGCAATAAATCAGAGCCTGAAAGGTTTTTAGATTTGATGGAGCAGTGAACAGCAGGGAAACAGGACCAAGTATTTTTCTCTCTTCCATATTTCTTTCTCTCCTCCTCTCCCTTCAGCTTTTGTGCTTTGCCATAAGGGAGTACTGAGGGAGGCTGCACAACATAACTTTTCCTAAGATGAAGTCCCTAACTGTAGTGTTTTGTTCCATTCTGCAGACACAAAATTTATGATAACAGTAAATCGAAGGTGGTAATATGCTCCCCAATTTATCTGTGAATTCATGTATAAAAATGAATGTGAAATACAGCCTTCCTGCTGCTGACTTGGAGTGCTGTTGCAAGGCAGACAGAAACTATAGATCCCTTTTCCATAGCAGTGTGGACCCCTCCTGCTGGTTTCATTCATGTGGAGGTGATCAGGCTTCTCATAAAGCTTTGTGAGCTTCCAAGAGATGCATCATTTTCAAATTCATTTCCTGCTTGAGTTAATAAACAGTTGATTCATCTCCTTCTTCCCAGTTACAGTCTAGTTGTGGTGACTCTAAATACTCAACCGTCAAGGTGAAAGGGAGGCAATCATGGGCAATACTCAGACTGCAGAGGAGTTCAATTACTTGTTTGCATCAATCTTCACTCCAAAGCTGTGTTCATATTGAAAAGGGTTTGGGTGACAGGGTGAGAAGAGATGTGTGGGAGGGAATCCCTTTCCTCTTCCGAGTTTTAATTTCTGAGTGTCATTGAACTATTCCCACAAGCAAAGCTCTGTGAGCCAGAGTATTTCTGACACAGTGTCTCCCCTGTGAGTGCATTACATCAAAACAACTAAAAGACTTTCCTGACACTGGGGCTGCAGGTAATCCAGGATCCCATTTTGGAGAATTTTTCCTTCTTTGCTCATGCTTTGCCAATAGGATAATTAGAGGGGGAGGGCAACAGGGAGACTGAGAAAGGGAGCCAAAATCAATATGGCACTGGAACAAACAGAGATTCTAAGGCTGCTGTGCAGTAAGGAACACATCATGGGCACATCTCTCTTGTACCCCAGGGAAGCTGGCTGGGCGCAGCTTTGGATCCTCACAACCAGCTAGCAAAAGAGACACAGATCAGGGCAGTGGGGAAAATTGAGGTGTTCTGAAAGATCTGAGCAGTTCAGTATTACCCAGGAAATGCATAACTGTGCATCAAAAGCAGCTGGAGGCACAGAATACTGCAATTAAAATATTGGACTTGGGTTTTTGTGACTGAGCTCTGGACTTCGCCATGGTTTGCTTAGTTCACTTCATGTTGTTTGCAAGTATGCTGAGAGCCCCAAAGGATTTGGGAAGACATCTTCCAGTCTCTGAAGTCCAGTGATCATAAATCAATTTATCATTGATCAATGATGTTCCACTATAGTTTGTGGCTTCTCTAATGTAACAGTTGCAAAAGATTGTGGACACTGGAAACCAACTGGGAACCAACCACTAAAAATGAAGAGTCACAGGAAATTATTTGCAAATAACTTTAGGTCTATTTGCCAAGTGCTTATAAAAAAATCAATACATTTGAAGAAAATCAGGATGGTTCCCAAACATTCTGCTAACCAAAATGGGGATTTATTCATAATAAATACTATTTATGATTAATAATTTGACCTGGGAGAACTGGAGAGAGGCCAATGTATCCATCTATTTAATATAAATCGTGGGTGATCCAAAGAATTATAGACTTCTCAGTCTTATTTCAGTTGCTGAAAGAACAACTGAGAAATTAATTAAAGAACAGGCAATAAAACACCAGGACAAATATAAGATGAAAGTAGCAAAACTCCATGGGTTTTAAGGGTAAAATCATGCATGCTTTCATTCACATTTTCTAGTCAAAGTAGGAATTATTCCTTTCACTGGCATTTCTGTATCTACTAAGATCATGAACAGAGATGTGGACTTTCACTCAGTGTAAGTAGAGCTTAGCACGTTGCCACCTAATCTTTGCTGAAGTCTTAGAAGGTTGCAGCACCTGAATGCAAATGATGTTATGTCTCTGATGTTAATAACCCCTCAATTTCTTTGGGAAGATTAAGAACAGAGCAGATAGTGGATGACTAGCAAATACAGTTAATTTAGATTTTCAATATGTTTTTGAAAAAAATGCATTACAAGAAGCTATTAATGGGATTTGGTGAGTATAGGGGAAAAAGGAAGGCAGAGGCACAGCTTCAGCAGTGGTGAAGAGGAGGGACAGAAAGACGAGGGCCAAGAGTTCAATTCTCAGCATGGGAAGAGGTTAATAACGAGTTCCACCCAGAATCAGGTTCATGATGTCTTGTGAGGAATAAAAACAACTCCATAAAGGCCTAATAAACCATAAAAATGGCCAACATGAATTTCAATATAACCAAGCACAAGGCAGTGTTGCTTAAAAGGACTTATTTAAATGCTTCATACATGCTGATGATTTCTGCATTCAATTTAACCCTCTAGACATAGGGACATTATTACCAGTGACTGAAAGAAGGGATTCAGGCAACACACAGTGGGGCTTGCAGCAGTGAAAAGCCTGCTCAGCTGAGTTAAGGAATGGGTGGAGGAAGCTGTGTCCAGTAATAATGATGTGTCTAATAATAATCTGATGAACTAATGCTTCATCTGTGCCACCTGCTGTATCGAGTCTGATCACCCTTTTGTTGAGAAGAGGAATGGTAGAATCAAAGAATCATGAAATTGTTAAAGTTGTAAAAGAGTTTTGAGAACCCTGAGTCCATCGGTTAACCCAACACTGCCAAGTCCTGCCACCAAACTACCTCCCTCATTACCACATCTGCATGTTTTTTAAATACCACCAGGACTGTTGATTCAATCACTGCCCTGGGCAGTCTGTTCCAATGCCTGACCAGCCTTTTAGTGAAGAAATGTTTCCCAATATCCAACCTAAACTTCCCCCGGCACAGCTTGAGGCCATTTCCTCTTGTCCTGTCACTTCTTAGTTGGAAGAAAAGACCAACCCCCATCTGGCTACAACCTTCTTTCAGGGAGTTGTAGAGAGTGACAAGGTCCTTTCTGAGCCTCTTTATCTCCAGGCTGAGCCCCGCCCACATCTCCCTCAGCTGCTCCTCATCAGACTTGTGCTCCAGACCCTTCATTAGCTCTGTTGCCCTTCCCTGGAAACACCCTCAATGCAGCTCCAGCACCTCAGTGTCTTGCCATCAGGGGCCAAAAACTGAACCAAGATTTTGAGATATGGCCTCCCCAGTGCCCAGCACAGAGGGACAATCACTGCCCTGCTCCTGCTGGCCACACCATTGCTGACACAGAATGCCAGGATGCCACCGGCCTTCTTGCCCACCTGGGCACACCCAGCTCACCTTCAGCTGCTGTCGGCCAGCACCCTCAGGCCTTTTCCCACTGGGAGCTTTCCAGCCACTCTGCCCCCAGCCTGCAGCACTGCAGGGGCTTGCTGGGACACGAGGGCAGGACACAGTCCTTGGGCTTCTTGAACCTCATCCCGCTGGCCTCGCGCCATCGATCCAGCCTGTCCATGTCCCCCTGCAGAGCCTTCCTACCCTCCAGCACATCAACACTCCTGTCCAACTGCATGTCATCTGTGACCTTACTGAATGTGCCCATGAGTCCCTCATCCAGATCATAAAAAAAAAATTAAACAAGACTGGCCCCAACAGGGCCCCCAGTTCTGGGGACCAGGAACCAGCAGTGGCTGGCTGCCAACTGGTGTGTAGCACTACTCACCACCATTCTCTTGTCTTGGCCACCCAGCCAGTTTTTTACCCAGTGAAGGATATGTCCATCCAAGCCATAGAAATTCAGTTTCTGCAGGACTGTGCTGTGGGAAATGAAGTCAAAGGCTTTCCTAAAGTCCGGGAAGACACATCCACAAGCCTTCCCTCAGCCCTGAGGTGTGTCATCTGCTCTTAAAAGGAGGTTTGTCAAACAGAACCTGCTTTTCATAAACCCACACTGGTTGGGTGTGATCACTTGATTGTCACATGATGACACCCCAGAGGAACTTCTCCGTAATCTTCCCTGGCACTAAGGTCAGGCTGACAGGCCTGTAGTTCCCTGGATCCTACTTCTGTCCCTTCTCGTAAATGGCCATCACATTTGCTAATCCCCAGTCAACTGGGTTCTCTCCAGTCATCCAGGATTGCTGGTAAATGATTAAAAGTGATTGGTAGTGCAAATAGGGAAAAAAATGAGAGTGATCAGCAACACGTGGTTTTTCTTTATGGTGTAAAGGGAAAATGTTGTAATTTAATCCATCGGGAAAGAAGATGAATAAGTTAGAACTGTTGTATTTTACAGAGTTAATGCTCAAAGGGAAGAGCTTGTCTGCCACTCTCCATTTTTGCCTTGTGTCTTTTAATCCTTTTTATGAAGTTATGAGTACAGAGAATTACAGAGATAGCTAAAGGCAGTTTGTTTCAGAGAGGAGAAGTTGTTCAGAGTCTGCATGACAGAGGCTGCGTTCTCAGTGTTGGACCTCAGGGGGGAAAGTATTTCTTGGAGGCAACTGTGTACTTTTGTAATGTATGCTTGTGTGTGTGTGTGTGTGTGTATTAGTTAAGTATTTAGTACTTTCATGATCTAGTATTTTAATACTCTAAAGGAAAGGAAATGTCTTGGGCTGTGACCAGTCAAAGTGCATACTGATCTCAAAGTGGGAATGGAAAGCAATGCCATGCCATGGAAATACCACCCTTCTCACAACTGCTGCTCTACACAAAATCACTTTCACACTACAGTAGTGGCAACGTGGGTTGTCTCCTCACAAACTCCTTAGGGTTTAGATTTGTTGCAGTTTGGGGCTCTAGGTCAGGCTGTCTTGAAGTTGCCTGTGCCCAGTGTGATGTCCCAGACCAACCTGAAATTCTTGGGTAGGGGTGTGAGGTGTTGCCTGTCTGTGACTGCAGGTGAAAGATACCCAGCAGTTTTCATTCAGTCTCAAGCACAGTTTTTGAGCTCATTTGAACCTGGGAATGAAACACGGGCAGATCTGTTCATCCCAGTTCTTGAGCAGCAAAACTCCAGATCTATTTTCCTGAAGAAGTGCAAAGTGAAGCCCCTCCAAAGCTGAAAAGTGCCATGAGGAACTGCCTGTGACCTGACACTCCTGGGTGTGATGACACAGGCTGGGATGTAGCTGCTGTGCACACATATATGCTGGAATGGGAGGGACAGCAAGCTCCAGGCAGCTGTGAGGTGCTTGCTGATGGGTGGTACTGCAGCTGTGGGTGAGGTGTCAGTCCGCTGCGACACCAGTGGGGATCAGCTGCTGGAGAACAGAACATGTGCTCTCTATTCTCCTTTTTCCTGAAGTCACTTGATGTGCATGCTACAGTGGGACC
Organism: Climacteris rufus; assembly: GCA_013398175.1. Lineage (NCBI taxonomy): Eukaryota > Metazoa > Chordata > Aves > Passeriformes > Climacteridae > Climacteris > Climacteris rufus. Next base: position 17,506 of record VZRZ01002767.1, on the reverse strand, counting down.
ACCTGAGGCCCCTGTTATGCCTGTTTTGACCATAATGGTGCTTGCTGGCCTTACACTAATTGGAGTCCTCCAGCTGGTGCTGAGAAGTCACCTGCTGTCCTCTTGCCTCACCTCCTTTCTCTGCAGCACTCTTAATAGCAGAGGTAGCAAACAGGACAAGGAAGATATATCTGGATGCTAAATAAGCACTTAAGACACTGATCAAAAGCGGCACAGAGATCACATCTCCACTTTGCATGAGAGGGCAGGGAAGTGCTCCAGCCTTCAACGATCACTGGGGAGTTGAAGCACAGAAAATGTCCCTGTCACACCATGAAGAAATTCAATGGCAGCAACTGACTCCAGCTTTCCTGCAGCCCAGCCGTGGCTGTAAAGCAAAAGCCTGATCCTTCAAAGAGGCTGTTTTTTACCCTCCTGCCTGTTTGTCACTGTGTCTCATTGCGTCATGCTTAGCATTAACATCCACTTGTGCTGTGGACAGGTCAGGTCTCTGGGGTGCTTTGTGGGGAATAAGCCTCACTTCAGGGCTTTTATGCAAATTCATATCAGCAGTGATCCAGAAATAGTAATCATCGGTAATTTCTAAAATAAATCAAGCATATTCTTTTCCAACAAATGATTCTCTTAATGCTTCTCTTAGTAATGAAAAGGGCCTTCTAATGCCCCTACAATATGTTTTTTAAAGGTGTCAGTCTCTTCTTTTAATAAATCCCCTTTGGAAATATTGTGTGCAATTTAAAAACCTTAGGGAAAAAGGAGGGTCTGGTTGAAAGCAGTCACTGCTGCTCAGCCTTAATCACATCAAGATGTTTTTTGTCTGCAGATTTAACTCGTGTGTGTGGATGTGTGGCTCAGACCTTTCTTTAGGCATGCACTGACTTGATAAGGGGTAATGACCATGTCAGTGATCCATGGATGATGGGTCACTGGGAGATGGGGCATTTTGAAACTTCACCTCTCCATCCACTCTGCTGAGCCTTCCTTTGGGGGGATTCTGGGGCAGCCACAGGAGCTGTCCAGGAAGCAGTGATTTTGTATCCACCACAAAGAACCCTGGAAACACCTTGGGCAGTGACTTTCAGCATACCCCTGGCCTTTGAACTACTCTGAAGAACAACTCTAAACTGCAGGAATTCGTACAGAATCAGAAAACAATGGGAGGTAGTGTTGAACTACATTGCCTTGCAGTGGTATTTCTTTGCTAATTGGGGATAAACCTGCTGTTGGACCTACTGAATAAGCCTAGGAGTAAAGGCAGGAACACAGACTGTCCTGTGGGCACTGTGTGGAGTCAGTGGAGGGATACCAGGAGAATCTGGCTGGAGATGTTTGCCTTGAAGTGCCTGGACTGTAAGAAGGGACATAACTGAGCCAGACTGGAGAGATGTGGGCAGTCACACGTGCCACATGAGCATGTGCCCTCACTGCCAGGAATTTAAGATTTTCAACCAATATTGATCTTTCCTTACTACTCTTCCAGTCTTTTGTTCTGCCAGTCTAGATGGAAAAAGCATAGACTGTTTCCTTAGGGTGCTGACGTTGTGAACACTCAGTTCTATTTTCAGGGAGACACAGTTACACTCAAGAGTTCCTGGCACTTTGATTCATAGTTCTCCCATAGGATGCTCTGACCACGTGGTGCAGTAGTTATTTCACCAACTTATTTTTGTAAGTCAGAAGTAGGAAGGTGTGGAATTAACAACAGAAAACCTTTATTCCTTTCAGAAATGTGTTTCACGAGGAATTAAAACTTGTCCTGACACGTAGTGCTCAAGTCCCAAGGTCAAGGCTGCGGAATTTCATGCTCCTGAAGTGTGGTTGCACTAAATATCCAGCATGAGCAGCTGATCTTGACTTTTCCTTAAATTTTCAAGGTTGTCCCACAGACAGAAGCAAGATTCCTACATGGCAATACAGCATTAGGGTTGAGCTCTTGCTCTGTGATTATATATAGTTCTCTCTTGCATTTATGAGTGTGTCAGTAGAGGGGATATGGCCTTGTGTTACAGACCCAGAAATGTGAGGGACAGCTTCCCTTTGTGCCCCTGCTGAAGGGCAAACAGGTTTCATGGTGATGTGAAGAAAAACTCCTTGTCTGAAAGGCTGATAATCCAGATAGACACCATTCAAAAGCAAGTGGACTGAGGCAAGTGAATATCCAAACCAAGAGCTGAATTAGGAAATATACTGCCCTTCTATCCTGTCCAATGTTGGTTGGATGTGGTCTCAGTGCTTGGATCACTGGAACTAGTAGTTTTTTATAAATAAGCTATAGGAAGGCTTATGTAGCTTTAGCTTTTAATATGTAGCTTTAGCTTTTAATAGATAGCTTTAGCTTTTAGCTTTTAGCTAAAGATAGCTTAAAAAATGCATATGCCTGTGTTTAAAGGTGAGGAAAAGGTAAGTAGGTTATGGTGAAGTCTTGTGGTGTGTTTGACTTGTTTTTATAAACATTTTTGTTTACTTATCCTCCTGAAAGCGTGGGTGCTAGAACAGAGCAACTGTGGTGTGTCTTGTAGCAGCAAAAGGGATGGATGAAGGCAGGCAGGCAGAAATATGTGATGGGGGCATGGAAATCTTTTAAACTGGATTTGTCTCTGGAGATGTGACTTGAAACTGCCCCCTTCAACACTGATGTACCAGGATGGTCATCCTCCTTCCCCATAGTCTTTGGGAACTGATTTTGCAGTGGTTTGCTGCAGCTAAACAGCAGCTGCTCCTTGGCTTTCCATGTGCATAGAGCATGTGGATCATGGGATAGGCCATTCATGGACAGTGCCATGTTCTTCTCTCAGTCTTTTTGCAGCGCTGTTCCCTTTGCCTGGTATTGCTGTTCCTGGGGTTCAGTTGGGTTCTCCGCCAGGGTCTGCTCTCTACCTGTTCTCTCCTTGCCTATGTTGAAGAGAACTTTTAACTATGCAGAATTACCGGGGTAATTTGATGGAAAATTATCCTTTACCCGATGTGGATGTCATGCAAGATCCAAGGTGGTCCTACAGAATGCAAGGGACAGTGACACTGTTGGTGGGAGTTGTGGGCTGCATGGGGCTTAGAGCTGCAGAAGGCAAAAGTCTGCTGACAAATTCTTCCCATCCCATAGTCTAAATTTCATTCTGTACATGCTCTCTTACAGAGAAACTGTTCTGCAAACGTTATAGAGAGCTGTAAGGTATTAAAATTGGGCTCAGATTAGCATCCTCCCACCTGGAAATCCAGGTGCTTTGCTTATCATGACTTAAGCTCTCCAGAGCTTGGAGACAACCGTAAAGCTTCTGTGAACATCCTCAAATAGCTGTTCTGCATGTATAAATGCTGCTTCTAATTTCCAGAGCAACTTATAGGTCTTGCTGTGCATAGTTGTCTTTTTCCCTGGATATTAATTGCTCTATTCTTCTGCTGGAGAGCATGGACCAGGACCCAGTGTGGCAATTTTTGTGTTACATGCTTCTGTCTGGTTGAATTTTCCTTCTCCATTTGATAGAAGGTGCAAGTGGGCCAGAGAGAAGAAATGCTGTGTGGGAAAGATAAAAAAAGGACAGAAACAGTGTGTGAAAGTTTTAAAAAATATTAATAATCAGTCGTAGTCATTGGAAGTGTCCAGACAAGGTGGTAGAGGGGTAACATCACAATGTAGCTGTGTTACTGTAATTGTCAGTGCTATCCTAAGAACTCTTCAGCTCTTCACAGGGGAATCCTTGCCCCAGTGTGGAGTAAAGCAATTATATTTGAGGCCATGCTGAAATCTAAGCTGTCTTCAGCTGGTGTGGGGTGGCATAACTGAATGACCTCAGCAGAGCTCAGAGGATTCAGTGCAGCTGAAGTACTGGTGTATTGTCCAGCTGCCATGAAACGCCCCACACATTGGCTTTAGGTGGGGAATACAGGGTGCTGCATCCAAGGAACGTTTTAAGGGGAGCAGGGATGACACAGAAGTCGCTCACTACAGCTGGCATCCTGCCAGGATGCTGGGGTTAAACTGGCAGATGCTTATAAATAGCATGGCCCTGGTTATAGCTTTCCCCTTAATCCACACAGCACAGTTCCTCCTGAGCCTTGGGGTCAATGCTGCTTCTTAGGAAGAAAAGCTGCCACTTAAAGGGCTGCTTGCCTGATGTCCCTTTTTGGTTTATCTGTTGGGAGGCTAATTGAAAAGTTCTCATCCTGGGGGAGAAGAAGGTGGAAAAAAACAAATGGGGAAAGGCTGATTGGATTTTGCTGTCAGCCTGAGGAGGTGCATAGTTGGAGTGTGGAGTTTACTGTGAAATGGAGGCCTAACCCAGTGACCTTGGAAATCAATAGGAAGCCTCCAATTGGCTTCAGTGTCTCTTTGTTCTAAGTGAGGGGAAGATCATGGAGATAGGAAAACAGAATTATAACAAAGCTGCAGAATGCACATTTATCCTGGGCTCTGTGGAGATGCAATTACCTGTTTAGGCTTGTGGAGTGATGTTTCTCTTAAGGCAGATGACTTAAACAGACAGACAAACAAACAGACAAACACACACCAATAATGCATTCAGGGGAATTAGATGGAGGTGTCTTCAAAGGATGAGGATTAATGGCTTGGTTCTGCCTGTTGCAGTCCTACCCAAACCTGAGTTTAGAAGCAATGTAAAATAGTAAAAGGAGCAGAGGAGGCAGCCCCAGTTCTACAAGGAGATGGTCAGTATCATCAGCCAAAAGGTAAAGAAGAATAAATAAAAAACCCTAAAAACTTAGAGTCAAAGAACTGAGGTCTGTTAGAGGTATATAGGAGGGACCAAACCCACCTTGGAAATATATTGAGAATAATCAGGTTGTTTTGGGAGTCTTCAATCTATCTGGTTCTCTGTGAATGTATCAGCCATGGTACTTTCTATAACTACAGTAGAAAATCAGAATAGTCCATGACATACAGTGAGGGTGTTGCTTTGCATATGCCTTCCTGAACAACGTCTGGTTACTATGGTGATAGGCAGTATAGAAAGTGTTCGTATGGAATCCTCAACTTGTAATCCAGTGGGGAGAGTGAAGGTCTGAGAGGGTGTCTCTGCCAGATGGATAGCCTCCAGAGAACACCCCTACAGGGACTTATGGGCCTTCACTGGAAACCTTTGATTCATATGTTGAATTAACATATTTTAAAAGAAATAGAATGAGCTCTGAACACCCAATCTCTTAGCTTTGACTCAGAAACTTATGGACACCTGAGTAAGCACACTGGATTTTGCACTGAGTGAGGCCTATCAGACATTTAAACTCGTGTCTGCTTTTAAGCAGCTAATTCCTTATGTAGGTGATAGTAATAATCTAGAACAGCCAATGAACTGGGGTGAGACTCATGGCAATAGATTCACAGAGGTTTGAAGGGACCTCAGAAGATCACCTAGTCCCCAGCTCAAGCAGGGCCAGCTGAAGAAAAGTTGCTGAGGGCCACATCCAGATGGAGGTTGAATATCTCCAAGAAAGGAGACTCTGTGAGCAACCTGTTCCAGGGGTCACCACTCTCATAGTAAATAAGTTCTTTATGTTTAAATGGCACTTTCTGTATTTGTGCCCATTGCCCTCTGAGTGGGCACCACTGAGAAGAGTCTGTCTTCTTCACATTCTCCTGTCAGATATTTATATGCATGGATAAGATTCCCCCTGAGTCTTGTCTTCTTGAGACCTGAACAGTCCCAGCTCTCCCAGGCTCTTCTGTGATGCTCCTATCCTTTATGGCCCTTTGCTGGTCTCACTCCAGTATTACCATGTCTCTCTTGTATTGTGAAACCCAGCCCTGGATAGTCTGGCTACAAGCACTGTCCTTTGGACACCGTCCGCATTGTCCATCAGAAAATGATCAAAGGAGGCAGGATCTGGACCTGTGTGTCCCAGCTCTCTGCTCTGACAGCAAGACCATGCTTTCTAGCCAGGCTCAGAGATAGTTCTGTTCTCTGGCTTCTCTTCCTTGCTGCAGTGAAAGCCTGGTTGGAATGATTATCAGAAGTGGAGAAGTTGATGAGTCACTGTCTTGTAGAGCAGTGCAATTTTGTGTGGAGCTCTGTGCTGATCTGCCCACCCATCTTGGGTGAAGATTTATTTATGGTGCTCTCTGAAGTGATACTGTAATATCCTTTCCTAGCCCACATTCCTGCTGGTGCCTGCTCACTACGAGATTTCTTTTTTTTTTCCCTCCCCCCAGTGTGTTAAATAAGATTATAGTGTATTGAGGTTGAAGGGAGCAGGATATTATTAGGATTTTTATCATCAAATTACTACTTTAAGCAATTTGGAAGTCTTTGATCAGTCATGTAGAGAACAGTGTGCTGGGCCTGGCTTTGACATCCTCTCTCAGCACCAAGGCAAGATTCAGTGATCACCCAGAGGTTACCCAAGGTAAAGGTGGAAAACATTTTGGTGTGAACAGCTGCTCCTGGTGCTGGCTCCTTCACTCTCAGGGAAGGTTCAGGGACATTGCATTTGTCTCATTGAAACATTTTCCCTGCTTGGTAAGTTGTGCTTCACTAATGTACTCATATGCCAGGAGGCTTTTTTCAGTTTATGCCCATTCCAAAAATGAGAGCACATCTCCTCACTCCTCCCCACCTCCTTGCTCTGCCCAGAGAGGGCTCCAGGGGCTGGAGGAGACACCTGATGCCTTCAGGGAAATGCAGGAAGATGCTTTGCCATCTTCCTCTTCAATGCAGATCAGTGATCTGCTGAAGGGATCTATGGGAGGTAGAGCTGCCTGGCCACTACTTTCTCCTCATCTGTTGCAGGCATGAAAGTTATCAAGTAATATTTAATTTTGATATAAAATTAGATTGTGTTTAGAGGCAAATTCAATGTGTTGCCTGGCAGGGGATCTGGATTACCCTCCGCACTGGTAACTTCAAGTGATGAAGGGGTACCTTCCCTGTTTCAGAAGTAGTTAAATATCTCTATTTCTGATCATTTAACAATTTAATTCTGTACTTTTATTACAACAAAATCATCTTATTTGATTAAAATCAAGTGTGATAGAAATACGACAATGAGTTTTGGATTCCTAAATGCTGATACATGTGCGTCCTGAAAGCTGCTCTGAAGTGGGAAAAGGCTATTACTTCTCCCTGGTAAAACAAATCACAGCTTTTCCTTGTGCCCAGTGCAGTGCTTAGAGCAGCTACTTCTGGTTTTCACTTTGCTGACATCCCTGGAGGTGTTCAAGGCCATGTTAGATGGGGGTCTGAGCAAGCTGGATTTCTGCAAGATCTTTAAGGACCCTTCCAACCCCCAGCTGCTCTATGGTTCTGCAGTGGGCTGGTGGATGCATGGTGGTGATGCTCCTTTCACCTGCTGAAATACTAAATTTTGACTTTTTATTTTGACTTGTGCCACCCTGCAATCAGTATAGAGAAGCTATTCAGTCTAATATCCAAAAATTAGCTCAGAGGGCAGCAGTGAAGTGGTTAACAAGGACAGGGGAGTGCAGTGATGGAGATGAAAGGACGATGAGACAGGATTATCCAGGACAAGTTTGGGTTGGCCGCAGGGGGATGAGTCAGTGGTGACGGTGGCTAATGTAGATTTTGAGATGTGAGGGTTTTTTTCCAAGTGAGATTTTTCAATGGAAAATATGGTTTAAATGTGGACTAATGTGAAATGATACAACAGGGACATGAAAGTGCATATGTTAAACCAAACAGCTCTGCAGCGGCCACCCGGTGAAAGGATTGATGGGTTATTTATTGCAGATTATATGACAGGGAAAGAAATCTGGCTCATCAGGGGTCAGGGAAATTAAATGTTGTCCTCCTGTCATGGTAGGTGCTGAAACTGATCTGTTACCTCCTGTTACTTCTTTAGATAAGCATGCAGAACAGCCTGTTGCTCGGTGGATGAGGTCAGGTTTTAGAGTTGTAGCTCACTAATTTTGAGGCCAGCAATAACATTGATGGTTTTAAATTTATTATAGAATCATAGAATGATTTGTGCTGGAAAGGACCTTAAAGATGATGCAGTTTCAACTCCCTGTATAGGCAGGGACACCTTCCTAGACCAGCTTGCTCAGAGCCCCATCCAACCCAGCCTTCAAGGCTTGGGGCATCCACAACTCAATTTCAGAGCATTAAATGTTTTGTCCATAGATAAAGAAAGACAGCTTACCAGATGGAATATTGATTACCCATTATGGAAGCAGTTTTACATAAAGAGAGCTTCTTTGAACTATCAGATAATGGTGCTATAAAAATCATGGTAATGAAGTAGACCTACCTTTTTTTTTTCCTGTTTTGTGCAAAATTTTGACTTCCATAGGTTTAAGGATAGGTCACCCTGTTTATAGCCCTCGGGGGCTTGACCCTGTTTACATGTCATTTATTTCTGTGCCAATATGTGAATACTACATCTCTACTTGCCTGTGACAACACTTATCACTTATCAAAGTGTGAGAAGACTTATCAAAGTCCAAAAACATGTGATGGGAGTGTGTTAGCCCAGGCAGGTTAAGTCCTGTGCTTAACATCCAGTGAGCAATACTGCTCCCCAAACCCTTCTTAGATCTTTAATGCTGGAAGAATGCAAGGCCGGGCTGATGGGGAGTTGACCAGCTTGGTCTAGTGGAAAGTGTCCCTGCCCATGGCAGGGGAGTTAGAACAAGATGACCTTTAAGGCCCCTTCCAATCCAATAACTCTGTGATTCCATGATTCTATGATAGAAGTTCACACATGGTTGTTGCCCTTGGTGACTGATTTAATTGGCTCAACTTTTCTAAAAGCAGGAATACATATTTCTTGCTTTGAAAACAGTAATCATTCCTTTGCTTGTCTGCCAACGTCTGTCACTGTGTGTCAGTCACAATTCATGTGTCTTGATCCAAAATATACCATGCTCTAGCACCCACCACGCCCCAGGCCTAAAGGGCCTTAGCGTATGCCTGTGGCCTTTGGAGACCACTGCTATCTATACAAATGACTAATAGTGATGGCCTGTATGCCATGGCCCTCCATGGCTGTTAATACCAACATTTGGCAGATTTTGGCAACAGTGATGAGCATTGAGGGTTGCCTTATGGCCACTTTTGATGTGATAAATGGCACAGATAATGCTAACAAGTACCTAAGCAGGTAGAGCTGGAGAGAGGTGATTGCTGCTATTCCTGTGGAGAGACAGACTAGAAATTCAAATGTACCTCATGGTAACATAAAGCTAAGTTTTTGAAGGACTTTATGTGCAAACTGATTGCTTTTCACTGGAGAGACATTTCTTGTATTATGAAGAACCTGGTGGCTAGTACCTGATAGCAGGGTTCCTTGCATTTGGCTTATAAAAATACTGCTTATATTTCAGCAAAGGTTAAGGACCTGAATCTGTTCCTACTAAGACAGCTGTGAGGTTACCAAGCAAAGAGCACTCAGCACTATGAAGTGATTCAGTAAATCTGAGTGAGATCAGCAGTCACTGGGAACAGCCTAAAGAACACCACAGATGAGGCCAGCTGAATGCAAGCTGGATAGAAGCTGTTGCTTTATGCAAGAGACAGTCATCTGGAGCCAGGAGATGGGCAAAAAGCAAGGCTAACCAACTTAGCAGACAATTAGACTGTGGCTTAGCAGAAGGAAGTGGTTGTGTGATTTAAATGCCAGCAGAACTGTCGAGTTGGGGTTCTGCTCCTGACTCTGCCACAGGCTCTCAGTCCCCTTCATTCACTGTCGATGCTCCCCCCTGCACAGCCTTGTTCCTGCTTCAGAGCTCCTGAGGTACAGGGGTGGCTGCCTGGGCAGCAAAATGCTTTACTGAAGACTTTGAGCTCATTGCAAAACCAGTCAGGTCTTCGTTGAGAGAAGGATGCTGGTGGCAAGTCTGGTTCCTGCAGTATCCATAGGTATTTAGGCATATATATGTATATATATGTATATATATGTATATATGTGTATATATGTGTGTGTATATATATGTATTTATATAGCTGCATATGTATGTGTAGCTGTGTGGTTGTCATCCTGGTTTCTGCTTATAACAGACTTGGAAGTGCTTTTTGAGGTGGTAGAGGAGGTAGGAATAGGAATGTAGCTGTAGCCTTGCCTCCCATACCCTGATCTCTTCTGGGGTCTTTGTCTGGCCATGCAGAAAAGATGTTGGGAGTTGCACCAGGGTCTTCATAAGGCTAAATCAAAAGTTAAGACTGTCTGCTTTGTAGACAACAACTGTTTTAAAACAAGGAGTTGGTGATCTCTTGTGAAGAATCAGCCTATTGTGGTCATCTAGCAGAACAGTGGTCCTCTTGAAATCCCCTGGCATATGGCAGACCCATATTGGGAAAACAGGTCATTCACCTGCCCAAGAGGCAGCATTTGCCACAAGGTTTTATGCCAAAGTGTCTAAGTCAGTGTTCTGCATGTGGGGAGATTCAGGATTTCCCAATGCAAACCCAGTGGCCAGTAAAGCTCAGGGCCACAGGAGCTGGAACTGGTCTTTGGAAGTGGCCAGTTTTCCTGCTGCTGCTCACCAGCACCTTGGAGGGGCTGGAACCTATTGGACAACAACCTCAGGAAGCTCAAAGTCACTTGTGTCTGTCTGGTGCACATGGAAAGCTCTCTAGGAGCACAGAGCTTGCTGTGAATAGGGGAAGGGAAAGGGAGGGACAAATGGGAAACAAAGAGGCAGGCAGGAGAAAATAAATAGGGCAAATGCAGGCCAGACTTGGAATCAGTGGTGGCCAAACCTGCTAGCCAGAACATGCCAGGAGGAAGCAGAGATCATGATCAACCATCAAAACATCCTTGGTATCCCTTGCCAGACATTTCTCTGTGGAAAGACAAAGAAAATAGAAAGCTGACTGATTTGATGTCATCCCAGGAGCCTTCAGCACAGCATCATCAACCATGGCATGCCATAGGCTGACCTTCCCTACCCTGAGTCAGACTTTGTCCTCGCTTGGTTTGGAACCCCCCTCTCTCAGATAGGCAAGAGAAGATCAGACTGCCAGGAGCCAGAGAGTGAAGGGCTTGACAGGCTGTGATGGCCATGTTCTGCATGGCCAGGAGCAACAAGGAATGTGACACGGCTCTTCAGCTGAAACACAAGAAAATGCGAGAGCACTGTCCCTAATTTGTCAGTTGGGAAGAGCTCTGGTGATGTGAGGAATGGGAGGTGACACCCTGTGGCACAGCCACTGTTAGGGACTCAGCCCTGATCTGCATCAGCAGGTGGTTATTTCCTGATGGTCCCCTGGCCCACAGATGTGCCTGAAAAGATCTGCTAAATATGCTGAATTAGCTGTTTGCCTATAACAGCCAGTGAAATAGTAGTTTTGGCAAAGAACAAGTTTTCAGGAAATCAATTACCTAAAATTCAACCTCCGGCTGGGTAAAGTCCTGCAGATTCCACTGTTGCCTGATGTATTTCTTGTGTTGGGGATTGCTCTCTCCTCATTTTAATTATGGCCACTTTCAACAAATGCAGCAAGGAACACCCTTTAAAACCCAGTCAGTCAGCTCTTCCCCATGCACCTTTCAAACATGGCCAATGAGGCTGCTGATCTCCCCACCTTGTTACATCCAGAGATCATAAAATGAGACTTGTGCTTAAGTGGATTATGGAGTTTTGCTCAGTGGCTTCATGTGGAGAGCAGTACTCTGAGCCAAGATTTCTGGTTCCCTGGATTGCCTGTTGGCAATGGCAGGGCTCTTCCACAGTGTGTGACATGGCCACCTGTTTCATTATTTGGTAGAAAACTGGGGCTGCCTTTGAATGCACCTTCCTAAGGGACTGTCCTGGATCCCTCCCACAGATCTGCAATATTTCCTGTTTATTCCTTTCCTGCTTTCATTATATGCTTCAGTCTTTAAATCTGCAGAAAGCAACTGGAAAGATGATACAGAGATGAACTTAGAGATTCCAGCTTGTGTGTGAATCCCCCTGGACTCTTGGCATGACCTCCAGCTATGCTGCAGGTGCTGGGAAAGCAGTAGATGGCTTCACACCACAATATAAAATGTGCAGCACTTCCTGCAAGCACAAGCAGGGTGGGGAGAAGAAATCACCAGTACAGGCACCAGGAAGAATGAGACTGAAGGGGTTGTACCCTGTCAAGAAAGAGAGTTCCCCACTCATAGCTCCAGTAAAGGCAGATATTTGGACCTTCTTTTGTTGTTACAATAAAAAAAAACCAGTCATTTTCCAGGAAATGCACAAAAAGAAACAGGTGGGAAGGCACTGCAAAATACTAGTGGAGGGTTAAATCTGGAGAGCTTGTCCAAGGGTTGAATAACAGGGCTTGTGCTTTCTAGCTATAAACATTTAATGTGTGTAAAACCGAAGAAAAGGGGGAATGATTTGACTTACTCAAAGGGCAAAGCACTTAACAGTGATGGGGGAAATTATGGAAGGTTAAAAACCAGGTTGAGTACAGTACAAATTTGCTGTCAGATGTGTTACTTTGGAGAATAACCTCCCATGGAGATGTGTGGCACTTGGTTGACATTTGTAACTAGGTAAGTGCACATAAGGGATAAGGGCAAATGGGCATGTGGAGAATGAAATCTGTGTGTGAGCAAGTCTGTTGGGATGTGAATGCATGTGAAGCTGTGTTGTGAGGACCCCTCGGTACTTTGTCCATAAATAATATGAACAGAAGAGCTCAGAGAGTCCAGTGGGATGGCTTTCCAAGCAGTTATCACAAGGAAGACTCTTATAGGAAAAAACACAAATCAGTAGCATTTATCTGAACATTTTTATGTCCAGTGCTTGCTGTTCAGAGATCCCAAACTTCTTTCCAAGAAGACTCGGAAGGCCAAGACTCTCTGTGGGTCACTAAATTAATTATTCTTATCATTTAGGCTTTTCTCTGAAGCATACCATCTCTGAAGCTCATATGCATATGTTTTTTTTATCCTTTTCCAGTCAGTACTGGAGCCTGCTATACCCAAAGCATTGCTGGGAAGCTGTCTCATGGCTGGGGACTAATCTCCATCTGAATCATAAGAAAGATTGTTAAATTGACATCACAACTTTAGAGATTATTTTAAATCCTTTAAAAAAATATTTGAAGTTGTAATTATTCTTCAGATCCAAAAGGAGAAATGTCTGAGGTGTCTTCAGCTATCACTTTGGCAATTTAAACCAAAAACCAGCTTTCTTGGCTTCTTATGGTACCTGTTGTTATACTCAGTAGGAAGGAGCTGCTATATTCTAAATTTACAGAAGACACAACTTCGTATGTTCATTCATTTATTTTTCATTCATGCACTGAGCAGGAGTCAGCCAACAGCTGTTGCACCAGGATTCAGGAAGTGAGAGAACAGCACCAAATCGGGGATTACAAATAAGTCCCTTGTGAATGAGAAGAAAAATTTCCAGGTGAACAAGTCAGAGACAGAAACATCTGTAATTATTAAGGAAATAGTCCCTAACTAAGAAGCTGGTTTAGTGAAGAGTCACCCTGGAGCTCCAGAGAAATTTCCTGAGAAACAAAACCATTTAAAATCTGCAAATCATGGACTAGCTGTGAATTTGTCCTGAGATGGATAGGTCCGGTGGTGACAAGACACATTGCATTTTCTTTTCTTTCCTTGCTCATTTGATGTTGCCTGTTTATTCTTAGCCACAGTCATTTTCCCAATCTCTTTAATGCCCCAGGATCCATTTCTGCTCATTCATCATTCTGTATTTATTTAATATGTGCAAGAAGAAGTTGGTTGATGAAACATTACTAGTGAACTGAATGAGGCTATCAAAAGACAAAATGGGTTTATTTTTCTCCTTAATGACAATTCAGATAAGTAGGCAATGACTCCAGAAATATTTTGCATTGAGATCATGGAGTTACAGGCAGTTCTCCTTCTATAGTTCCACTCAAAGCCTCATCCTTGGTCCTAAACACAGAATTGCAAAGTGGTTAAGGTTGGAAGGGACCACCAGCAGTATAATCTGGTCCAACCTCCCTGCTCAAGTGGGGTCTTCCTGCAGCATATTGTATAGGATTGTGTCCAGAAGGTTCCTGAGTACCTCCAGTGAGGGACATGTGCATGTGTTGTTCATGTTCTTTGTCCTCTTGATACTAGTGGTGTTATGCAGTGAGATGCCCTTGGGACATGGAGCAAAGCAGACAGCATGGACTTGATGTTCAAAGATCCAATGCTGATTACCAGACCCACAAATGTTTAGAAAAGCACCACACCTAAACCTGAATTAAACCACAGATCCAAGCCCTTCCTCTCCGTCTGTGTATAGCTGATTGATCACATCAAAGTAGGCCATATCTCTCTTCTCTAAGGCCCATATTTGAGCAAATTAGTACCTGGAGAGACAGTACATCCCCAGATCTGTATATGGCTACATCTGACATCCTTCACTGCTCAACTTAACCTACAGACTTTGCAGGAGCAAATATCTTAGGCATGCAAGGAGCAAGATGTCCTTCCTCTCCGAGATGGGATTTTTTTTCTGAATTGGTTAATACCAATTGCCTGTGCTTCCTGATAAGCTGAATAACTGCAGTTGGGATCATCTTCATGGAAATTTCCATATGCCCCTTGCAGAGAAGCCAATAACCAGCTGTCAAGCAATGAACCTCACCAAACACCCGACCAGAACGGCTGCTAAATGGGTGTGGAGGGAATGATGACCCTGCATCCACATCCAATTCTGCCTCTGTGTGGTGACAGGGTTTCAGGGTTGTGTGACTGCTTGCTGGGTGGGCTGGGGCTGCTGTGGAGTGGCTGTCCCAGCTATGCAAGAAGCTTCCAAGTGGAGACATGGGAATTGCTGCTGTCAGATTGCCCATAAATTCAGCTCAATTAGGGATAGAGAGGATGTCTGCTTCCTTTGGTCCCCATCCCTTTTCAGTGTAGAGGTGGAATGAAAAGCTGTAAGCAGTTTAATCAGTTCTGAGATATTGTAGCTCCTTTTTTTCTTTTTTTTTTTCTTTTTCTTTTTTTTTTTCTTCTTTTTGGGCAGGGGGCAGAAGCCTCTAAAAGTGTTTTTTCCTCCTTCAGCCCCTACAGACTTCCCATGAGTGACAGCACCATAAGCTTTGCTTTTGTCCCTTATCAGCTTCTCAGCAATACAATGTTTTTAACAGCTTTGTTCATTCATTCCTTGAAACAACATTCCACCAACATGGGTTGGTGTCTCCTATTTCCTCTTTACCACTCAAGGAGTAGTAGAGGTGGTGGACTTGGAGCACTTAGAACAGAAGTTTACAGTTATTTAATCTGCAGCTTGAGAGGAGTAATATATGTCATTCAGGAGTATAGAGAGTACTTTTGTTATTATTTTATTAAAAGTGCATTTTTTGGTAAAGGGGATCCTTAGCCAATAATCAAGTAAGAAGCTGCACATCATTATAAAAACAATAAAGGATCAGACTAATGACTCTTAGGGCCTCATTTGCTCTCCAGTTAATTAAACAGACAACACAGATGCTACTGCTGTTAATAATATCATTCAATTACTGTGCTGCTAAGTATTATGGTCCCTAGGAAACCATTACCCAGTGCTGATTGAGAAGAGGAACTGTGAAGGGCTACTTAGGGGACAATAAACCATGTCTCTGTTGAAAAGGGGGCTGGAAGCAGTGTTTGCTGGAGACACAAGGTGCTCGAGTACAAGTAGGTGCAAGGTTGTTTGAGGTGATGGAGGAGAGGAAGGGCTAATCTGAAAAGTTACATTCCTACCCCAGGTGTGCTGATGAAGCTTGCAGCAGCCAGTTGGGGTTCAGTGGGAGGCATTTTGTGAAGAAGGGGCTGGGGAGGAAGGGTTTTTGCTTGCAGAAAGAAGAGAGTGTGTGCTTATAGCAGCCAGGAGATGGATGGGAAATAAAAGGGAATTGGAAATGGAAATTAATGTATCTTAACACCCCAGAGTGTACTAAGCATCTCTCCAAGGGGAACAGGGAATATCATAAAAGCCTCATTGAGCAGTGCAGGTAATAGATTCACTTGTCTGATATTTCTACTCTCGTACTTTGAAGGAGAGTGAAAATTCCAAGCCTGTCAGGAGAAGACCTCATCTCAGCCCTTGGGACTCAAGTTTTCTCATCCAGGCATTGCAGTGACAGGGACTATTGAGCTGAAGGAGCACAGCCTGGCATGTCCCAGGTGGCTCCTGTTCATGGAACACACCTGCTTCCCCCAGCATCCCAGGAGGGTGAAGCACAGGGGTATGAGAGGGCAGAGGATGGGTGTTGAAAAAAGCTCTGGGCCTTCCTCAGAGTCCTGATGTCTCTTTGCACCATTTCCTCTATCCTAATCCATCATGTAGCCCTCATTTTCCCCACAAGAGCTAGAGGGTGATAATTTGTTTTCTTTATAATTCTTGTTTTTGCCTCTTTTTTTTTTTTTTTTCTGTTTGCTCATGCAAAAGGAGCTTTTGTAGTATACTGTGGTAGCAGCTGGAGACCCTGACCAAGGACATAGGGAGTCTTGTATGCTGTGTTGCTCAAACTGACCATTATCAGTCTGGGATTAATGGTCTGTGTGCTCCATACTTTCAGCTGTTCTCTGATCCCCAGGAAATGCCTTGGGTCATGGCCATAATAGTTTAAGTAATATGAAGAAATGTGTTGGAAAATGCTTGGCAGTAGCTCTGTGTGAGAAAACCTCTCCTGCATGTCTGATATTTTGAGCACAATGAGGAGTTTAAGTCTGTGTCAGGCTTCTTTGTGTGCTCTTAGGGTAAGAAGGCTCTCAGGTTGTTTGGGGTGCTCATGCTCCCTCTGTAAGAGGGTGTTGCAGTGATGGGGCTGCACTGCCACGTGGTGACACCAAGCTGCATTTATAACTGGGGTTGCAGAGGGATCCTTTACTGAACTCTGTTGGAGCACTGTGCCAAGATCAGAGTTTCAGTTTGCAAATTAAATGCTAAAATAAATGTATGCTTTTGTGTGGATTTCCCCATGATGCAAAATGATTCAACCCCAAGCTGGTAAGAAGGGAGTTGTACTCAAATCTGAAATATGCTCTGGGGAAAGTGGTTCATTTTCTTTAAAGCTCAATTTAAAAAAAAAAAAAGTATATAATTTTTACCCAAATGTGCATTTATTCATTCAAGTTCTTCTTTATCACTAGATTAATAGAGTCATAGGGTCATTTAAGTTGGAAAAGACCTTTATGATTATTTAGTCCAATCATTAACCTACACTGCCAAGCCCACCACTAAACCATGTGCCACATCTACACATCTTTTAAATACCTCCAGGAATGCTGACTCAAACACTTCTCTGGGCAGCCTGTTCAAATGCCTGACCACCCTTTCAGTGAATTTTTTTTTCCTAATATCTAACCTAAACCTCTTCCAGTGTAACTTGAGGCTGTTTCTTTCTGTAACTTGCTAGTTGGGAGAAGAGATCGACCCCCACCTGGCTACAGCCTCCTTTCAGGGAATTACAGAGAGTTACAAGGTCCTTCCTGAGCCTTCTTTCCTCCAGGCTGAACATCCTCAATCCCCTCAGCTGCTTCTCACAGAATTTGTGCTTCAGACCCTTCCCCAGGTCCATTGTCCTTCCCTGGACATGCTCCAGCCCCTCAGTGACATTCTCGTCATGAGGGGCCCAGAAGTGGA
>VZRZ01002766.1:3284-16810 GCA_013398175.1 Climacteris rufus | reverse complement strand
TTTGGGATTGTCCTGTCCCAGGTGCGGGACCTTGCACTTGGACGTGTCGAACTTGATGAGTTGGGGACAATCCCGGCTCCCCAGCCTGTCCAGGTCCCTTTGGATGCCATCCCCTCCCTCCAGCACGTGTCTGCACCACAGTGGCACAAAGTGTCCGTGTCACCGACAGAGCTCCGCACCTCCCCGCCCTCGGCAGCCCCGGCAGGTGCTCGGGATCAGAGGAGCCGCCGCGCCCGCGGAACGGGTGTGTGCCCGGGGCTCCGCCTGAGGGAGCCGGACCGTCCCCTGCGAGCTGCTTCTCTCCCTGCTTCTCCAGTGGCTTTGTAAAGGAGCTGGGACAGGGAGCCAGCACCGGGCCGTGGGGGCTCTGCAGGTGCAGATGGAGCTTTGGCCCGAGTGAGGAGGTGCGGGAGCAGAGGCAGAAGCGCGTGGTTGCAGCAGATGTGGACAGGGGTTCACCTCATCTCCCTGAATCCACTCTGGATCCCCATGGAGGGATCATGGAAGAGCTGGGCTGCTCTCCCTGGCAAAGGCTGCTGCTCCTGCCCTGCCTGGGCAGCTCCAAAGTCATCGGTCAGCAAAGCTGCTTTGGCTCTCCCTGTGCCTGACCCCTCTGCAGCCACAGCCGAGGACAGTTGTCACCTGCAGCTTCGGGCCATTTGGCTTTCATTTTCTTTTTTTTTTAAAGTGAAAAGAATTGCCTGCATTTAAATGGGGTCAGTGACCAAAGTCATCTGTCACCAGGGATGGATCATCCTGGGGTGAGGATGGGGATGTGAGCTGGCAGTGAGGTGCTGGTCCAAGGCACGTGGAATCATAAAATCATGGAAGGGTTTGGGCTGGAGGGACCTTAAAGCCCATCCAGTCCCACCCCTGCCATGGGCAGGGACACCTCCAGGGTGCTCCAAGCCCTGTCCATCCTGGCCTTGGGCACTTCCAGGGATCCAGGGGCAGCCACAGCTCCTCTGGGCACCCTGTACCAGGGCCTCCCCATCCTCAGTAGGAAGAATTCCTTCCCAATATCCCATCCAACCCTGCCCTGTTGCAGTGGGAACCATTCCCTGTGTCCTGTCCCTCCTTGTCCCCAGTCCCTCTCCAGCTCTCTGGGCTGAGGAAGGCAAATGCTGCTCATTACTTCTGCTCTGTGAAAAGAAGCCATTCACCTTCTGCTGCTGCACTTTCTCTGTGCCCAGTGGCCCCTGGGACTGGTGTCAGCCCCCAGCACCCCGAGCCCAGCCAGTCCCCCCACTGTGAGGCCTCCTGCCCACATCGTCCCTCTCCCACTGCTCCCCCTCTGCCTTCCACTCTCGGGGATGACAGGGAGAAGATGAAACATTTCCCTAACACAATTATATTCTAATTTTGTGTGTGTGGCCATAATTTCCCTGTCAACAATTGTAATTAAACCTCTGAGCCTCCCTTTCCTGCTGCGGGTGGCAGGGCACAGCCAAGTGATGGAGGAATGGGCTGGGATGGGCAGGAGCTGGCGTGAAAAACCTCACTGGTTTTCCCCAGGCATCCATGGCCAGCACAGTGTGGGATGAAAGCAGTGGGGAGATTTTCCTGCTCTGAGCTGTTTGGGTCACTTTGCCTATGTTGAAAATAGAATTTGCATTACACAGAATCACAGAATAGTTGGGGTTGGAAGGGACCTCTGGAGATCATCCATCCTGCCAAGGCAGGGTCACCTGGAGCAGGTGATGCAGGAATGCATCCCAGTGGGGTTTGGAGTCTCTCTGTGGGACAAAGACTCCACAGCCTCTTTGTGCAGCCTGTTCCACTGCTCTGGCCACCCTCATGGAAAGAAGTTTTTCCTTATGTCAAGGTAGAACCTGTTGTGGTTTAGTTTATGGCCATTGCTCCTCCTCCTGTTGCTGGGCACTACTGAAAAGAGTTTGGTGTCATCCTCTGACACCCCTTGGAGATACTTGTATGGATTGATGGGATCCCCTCTCCCCCTTCTCATCTCTGGACTAACCAGGCCCAGCTTCCATAGTCTCTCCTCAACAGGGAGATGCTCCAGACCCAAATCATCTTTGTGGCGCCCGCTGG
The DNA here is from genome assembly GCA_013398175.1 of Climacteris rufus. Lineage (NCBI taxonomy): Eukaryota > Metazoa > Chordata > Aves > Passeriformes > Climacteridae > Climacteris > Climacteris rufus. The sequence continues at coordinate 14,758 of VZRZ01002766.1, read as the reverse complement.
GCTCTCTCCAGTAGCTCCTTGTCTCTCTTGTCCTGAGGAGCCCAGAACTGGACTCAGCACTCCAGATGTGCCTGACCAGGGCCGAGGGACAGGATCGCTCCCTGCCCTGCTGGCCACGCTCTTCCTGATGCCCCCAGGGGTCCCTTTGTCCCTCCTGGCCCCCAGGACACTCTGCTGGCTCAGGGACCCCCAGGCCCTTCTGGGCAGAGCTGCTCTCCAGTGGGTCACCCTCAGCTTGTGCTGGGACTTGGGGTTATCCCTCCCCAGGCACAGGACTCTGCCCTCGCCTTTGTTGAACTTCATTAGGTTTCTCACCACTCAGCTCTCTAGCCTGTAATTAATTAGCCCATAATTAATAATGCCTCTTTCCTGGTGGCAGCATCATGGCAAGAATTGTGTCCCCAGGCCTGCTCATGGGGAACCGGGAAGGCTTAAACTCCTCTGACATCGTGGGGGTTTTTTATTGAAGCTGAGCAGTTCCCCCTCCCAGTTCACAGCGAGGCCCCCTCAGTTTCCTATTTCAGGCTATTTTGGTCGGGCAGGAGGAAGCAGAAGGGCTGGGGGGATGCACAAGGGGGTACCACGGGAGGGCTGTGCAGACACATCCACCCAGAGGTGACACCAGAGGGGCTCTGGTGACATTTCCCACCTGGGGAAGTGCTGGAGCCTGCAGGCTCTGGGGTGACCTCAGCATCCTGTCGTGGGGTGAGCTCAGGCATAAAACAGCAGCACTGCGTGGAACACAGAGCCACACAGTCCTGGGAGCTCCTGAGTGGGCAGGGACCCACAAGGATCATCAGAGCCCAGCCCCAAGAGCCACCAAGATTCTCCCAGGAGCCCCAAGAACATCTCGAGTTCTCCTTTTTTCCATGCCCTGAACCTTTGGGATGGGTGTAGCAGTTTCCATCATCATCACAACTGGTCATGTTAATAACACACAACTGAGAAATAGGAAAGGACGCTGAAATTGTGTCCAGGTGTTGGGAGCTGTGCTGGAGCAGTCTCACAGTGACTCTTGCAGTACTCAGAGCTGGCAGTGCCAGGGGAGAAAAGTGTAGTGGAGGCTCCAAAGGCAGCACTGTGTGAAGGAGGGCACAGAGACCTTCCCCACATGCAGGTCATCCCCCAGGAGGTCATGCTCAGCTCTGCTGCCCAGAGCAGCTGTGGCTGCCCCATCCCTGGCAGTGTCCAAGGCCAGGCTGGACAGGGTTTGGAGCAGCCTGGGATAGGGGAAGGTGTCCCTGCCTGTAGCAGGGGTGGCACTGGGTGGGCTTTAAGGCCCCTTCCAACCCAAACCCTCCCATGACTCTGTGATCTCCATTGAAAGACAAGCAGTTCCTCTGGCTGGGTTTCCATCTGTGTCCCTGATCTCTATGCCTCAGTTTCCCCTCTGTGTGGTGACACCAGGGCCAAACTCTGCTCGTGTGGAACCCTTGGAGGCCACTGTGGGTTCTGTTGGGTGTGAGCCCACAGCAGCATCTCTGGGCAGGGAAGCACTGAACAAGCCCTGTGGCAGGACCTGCCTGACCCAGCAGGGGCTGCCTGGTGTCCTGGCCCCGTTCCCAGAGCCAAAAACCAGCCAGGGTCACTGAGATCACCAGGGAGGTGCAGGTCCCATTTGTGTCTTCAGGGAAAGGGCTGCTGGTGCAGAAGAAAAGGCTGAGACCTGGAGCAGGATGGAGGGATGGATGGAAGGAGGGAGGGAGGGAGGGAGGGATGGATGGAGGGATGGATGGAGGGAGGGATGGATGGATGGAGGGAGGGAGGGATGGAGGGATGGATGGAGGGAGGGATGGATGGATGGAGGGAGGGAGGGATGGAGGGATGGATGGAGGGAGGGATGGATGGATGGAGGGAGGGAGGGATGGAGGGATGGATGGAGGGAGGGATGGATGGATGGAGGGAGGGAGGGATGGAGGGATGGATGGAGGGAGGGATGGATGGATGGAGGGAGGGAGGGATGGAGGGATGGATGGAGGGAGGGATGGATGGATGGAGGGAGGGAGGGATGGAGGGATGGATGGAGGGAGGGATGGATGGATGGAGGGAGGGAGGGATGGAGGGATGGATGGAGGGAGGGATGGATGGATGGAGGGAGGGAGGGATGGAGGGATGGATGGAGGGGTGGATTGCTTAAAAGCATCTTTGGGACAGGTTGTTGTGCCTCTGAGCCCCCGCCCTGGCCTGTCAGTGTCCCCATGGCACCTTCCAGTGGTTCATGAGGGTCCAGGAAAGGCTCGCTGCAGTCCCTGGCCAAGAGAGCTTGGGAATGCTGGGCTGGTCCAGTCTCTGTAGGGTGGAAATGGGTGGGGGAGGGTCGGCCCCAGCGAGGAGTGCAAGTCCCAGTGAGCAGCACCATACCAAGGAATCACAGCGTGGAAAACCAGCCCAGCTCAAAGGGAATTCCAGGGGAATGGGGACTTTTCTCTGGTGTATATATATAATTTTTTAAAAGCCTAATTTGTTGCCCAGCACTGACTTGTACTTTCATTCCTTTTCAGTTTTGTGAGAGGGGGTGGGACTCTCTGAGGGCCCTGCCCTCGCCGGGGACCCAGAGCCTTGGCCCCCCTGTTGGTGACAGGGACACTGTGACAGCCACCCACAGCCAGGGACTGACAGCCGGTGCAGAGGGGCTGGATGGGCTGGGAGCACCCAGTGAGGCCAGGGCTGCACTGAGCCCCCTGTCCCAAGCACCAGGGCAGCCCGAGGGGGTCCCCTTGGCGTGGGGACAGCGAGGGACATGAGCAAGAGAGCGTGTGCCAGCCAGAGCCGAGGTCTGGGCACCCCATCCTGCCCCAGGCTCCGTTCCGTTGCTGTCCAGGGAGGTAAAACAAAGGGGATGTGCAGGGCACTGCTGCCCTGGGTGCCATCCCGGAGCCCGAGGCGTGCCCGGTGTCTGCCCGGGCTGGGCACCTCACCAGGAGCGCCCGGCAGGGCCGGGGCAGCTCGGGCTCCTCGCTGCATCCCCGGGGCTGCAAGGAGCAGCTCTGAGTTCACATTTGCATTTAGTCACAGTGTGAGTCAGACATTCCAGCCCCGGCTGCCGAATGCCTCAGCTCTGACTTCTGATTTCCCACTGCAGCCTTGGGCTGGTTTTTGATTTTCGGTTTGTTTGTTTGTTTGTTTTTCTCCTTTCCCTTTCTTTTCTTTGCCTTCCCTTTCTCTGTCCTTTCTGGCCAGCCCCATTCCAATGCAGGCCACTGGCACCGGGCACAGGATGGGGCAGAGGGATGGGCATGGCCATCCCAGAGAGTTTTTTTTCCCTGTAGCAGTGGGAAGCCAAGGGAGGGTTAAACCCTGCCGGGTGGAGGGGCTGAGCCAGGGAGCCCCCCCAGCCCTCCAGCAATGCTGGGGGGACACAGGGGTGGCACTGAAGCCACCAGCAGCTTTTGGCTCCCCAGGCCTTTGCAGAGGTCCGAGGGCAGGGCAAAACCGGGGGGAGGAGTGGGAGGAAATGGGAGATGCTGCCAGGACAAGCCCACCAGGCCCTCCCCTCGTACGTGTCAGGCTTGTGCAGGTTTATTTGTCCTCAGCAAAACGCCAGCTCTTGATTTGTAAAGTTTTTAACTAAAACCGAGCTGGAGCTCAACAGGCTCAGAGCAGGAGCTGCATCCCCTTTGTGCCCCCCTTGCTGTCCCCCTGCACCCAGGGCCAGGCCCCGTGGGGACCCCGGGGTGCCCAGCCCAGAGCTGGGGGCTGCGGGACCCCCGTGCCGGGGGCTGGGGCAGGAGCCGTGCTGAGGGCTTGGCCAGAAAGGCAGATTTGTGTTTGGTTTCCTGCATGATGCATTCCACATGGCGTTGCATCACGCACAGCTGTTACATCACTTTAGCCAGGAAATTTAAAACAAGTGGCCTGGGCTGGAAATGGTGGTTTAATTATTATTTATGGGTAACAACAACAACAGCGAGAGAGAAGAAAGGCCTCAAAACTCCTTTTTTTTTTTTTTTTTTTTTTTACTCTTTCTAAAACCCGCCCATCTCTCACATTACAGCGGCTTTGTCCCCAGCTCCCTCCCAGCCCTGCGGTGGGACAGCAGCTCCAGCTTCGGGCTGGGCTTGGCCGCTGTGGCCACAGTGTCCCCATCCCCTCCGAGGGTGTCCCCTCCTTCCTGGGCACCCCCGCAGCCCTGGGGCACCCTCTGCCTCCTGGCACCTCCTGGCACACGGCAGCTCCCCGAGAGCAGCCCTGGCTTCGCCCACCCTCCCTTCGGGTGCCACCCGTCTGCAGCAGCCCCCGCCGCTGTTCTGGCTCTGCCAGCCGAGCCGGGCCGGTCCCTGTGCCCCGTGGGACACTCTGGGGACACCCGGCAGATCCCAGCTCATCCCTGCCTGCTGGGGCTGCCCCTCAGAGCCCTGCCCTCAGCACAGCCGGGGGGGACACCGGTGGCAGGGGTGGGTTCCTTTGTCCAGCCTGTTCTGGTGGCAGGGATGGGTTCCTTTGTCCAGCCTGCTCTGCTCCTTTCCTTCCAGCTGTGGGGACAGAAGTGATGCTGGGAGCATCATCGTTCATCATCCTCGTCCTCCCTGCCGTGGAGACATCGGGGATCCTCTTCTTCCCCTCTTCCCTCGCCCTCTCTGTGGGCACAGAGCAGGGACACCCGCGGCTGTGCCCCTCTGCTGCCAACACCCCGGGGGTCCCATCCCGGCGTGCCAGGCAGGATCCCCCCTCCATGGGCCCTGCTCCCGGCTGGGTGGGGCTGATGCCTGCAGGTGGCCTGTGTGTCCCCAGGGCCCCGGGTGGGAGCTGCCCGGCTGCTCCTGCAGACCCGCCCGGGGGTGCGCAGCCCCCAGCCCCATTTGCACGGGGGGAAACTGAGGCACAGCACGGGGCAGCGGGGTGGCCGCTGAGCATCCCCAGGCACCTGCCAGGCACGGCCACAGCCCCGTGGAGCAGCCGTGGGGTGGAGGGGACACAGCAGGGCGGGGGGACAGGCCTGGAACCCTCCCCACCTGCAGGGAGCAGCCCCCTGCCCCCGGCCCGGGCAGGGCTGGAATGGAAACTTCTCACCCCCAGGTCAGAGAGCCTCGGGGCAGCTCGTTGGAAAGTTCAGCGGGGCTTTCTGCGTGCAAAGCCCGTGTTTTGGGCAGTGTTGGGAAACGCAGAGCCCTCCTCCCTGGCAGCGCTGCCCCGGCCGTGACGGAACCGCCCGGGCACCTCGCACGGCCACCAGGAGCTGCCCAGCATCCCACACCCGCAGCCAGCCCCCCAGCCCGGCCCTGTGTATCCCAGGAGCACCCCCAGCCCTGGGGCTCTCCCGGGGCTCAGGAGCCCGAATCGCCACTGATGTGTTCGTACAGAACCCCCCGGAGCCAGGGGAGCACCGACTGCCTGTGCTCGGTGTTCCCGGAGCAGCGGGATGTCCCCGGGCACGGCGGGGCTGCGGGTGGCCGTGTCCGCCTGGGGAGCTCCATCCTCCCCGCGGGGCTGCGGAAACGGCCTGAAAATCCACAGAGAATGAGCCGGGCTGATGGGGCTGCCCTGGGAATGGGGTGGCGGAGGAGGAAACGCGGCATCCCCGGCCCCAGGTGGGGTCCCCGGCGCGGCTGCAGCCCGAGATAGAATCCGCCTACGGGCAGGAAACCCTCGCTGCGCCTCAGAGGCGGGGGAATCTCCTCTGAATGGAAAGGAAAGGCGCTCTCGCCCCCAGAAACCATCTCAGCACCTCCCCCGAGGCCGGGGGATCTCCAGGGGTGCCCCGGGGTGCCGGAGGGACCGCGTTCCCCCGCCAGGATGTGCGGTGGAGGGTGGGTGAGGCAGCTCGTGGTGGGAAAAAGTCAAAAAGGGAATGGGAGAACCTGCTCAGGGAGCCAGGTCTGGGCAGAGCCACGGGCAGGAGACTCCCGGGAGAGGGGATGGGGACGGGGGGAGGGAAAGGAGGGATGAAGCAAGAAGGAAAGTGAGAGAGAGATGGAGGAAAGGAGGCAGCTGTCATGGGCATTAGTCACAGAGCAGGGGACAGGGACAGGAGCCTTGCCCACAGGGCTGTCTGGGGTGCCAGATGGGGCATCCAGCACCTCCACAGGTGAAAACAGTGGGACCTGAGCGCAGCTGTCAAACCTGAGGGTGAATATTCCCTATGGATGAGGAAGGGGACAACACCCAGGACTGCCAATGTGTTCATTGGGGCAAGTGGAAAAGCCCTAGAGCAGGGGTGGATGCTCCCTGGTCAGGAAGGGACAGGAGGAGGTGGAGACTTTTTGCGGGGCTGAGTCGGAGTTGTGGATGTCACTGGGATTTGAATGTGCCACTCCTGGGGCACTTTTCCTGATTCTTCAAGCTGAACAGCTCAGTGAATCCGTCCTTCCAGTGGGAGACCCTCAGGAAGTTTCTGTCTGCAAACGTGGCCCAAAGTGGAGCTGGTCCAGGCTCTGGGACAGCGGGACCATGGAGTTCTTCGTGCCTCTGCTTCGGGGGGAAGGAGAGGAAGAGGTGGTGCCTCTCTGGGACCCAAGTGGGGATTTCCCTTCCCTTCCCTTCCCTACCCAGATTTCTTTCCTTAGTGGGTTTCATGATCTAAGGTCAAGTTTCAGCATCATCTGAGGAGTAATAGAAACCACACAGTGACAGAGTCCCTGCTGCAGGCTCAGTGCCCAGGCCATGGAGCAGATCCTGGTGTCAGCCCTCGCTGCAGCAGAGAGGGCTCAGCCCTACTCTCTGGCAAAGAGAAGCCAAATTTTCCATCTCAGCCCCGTTTTCCCTCCTCCTTTCTCATGGTTACAGCCCAGGGGTGGTTTGGACACTGCCTGCCCCATCTGCCTTCCCACTGCTGGATCCAGCTCTGCATTGGGAACATCCAGTCTGGCTCTGTCTGTTCCCCATTGCACCTTGTCCTTGTCCCCCCCGTGTGACTGTGGCATGGATGGAATCCTGGAACGTCCTGAGCTGGGAGGGACCCCCAGGGATCATCAGCCCAGCCCCTGTCCCTGCACAGACACCCCAACAACCCCACCCTGGGCATCCCTGGCAGCGCTGTCCAAACGCCCCTGGAGCTCTGGCAGCCTTGGGGCCGGGACCATTCCCTGGGGAGCCTGGGCAGTGCCCAGCACCCTCTGGGGGAAGAACCTTGGGTGCTGAAATCTCCCCCAGTGTGGCCCCTGAGTGATGTAAATGTATAGCTCAGCTCAGGGCTGGGTGTGCTTCTGGGGACACGACCCCACATCCCCTTATCCCAGCGGCTGCTGGGGGCTGGAGCCAGAGCACAGCCCCAAATCCAGCCCTCTGTCCCGGGAAGGGCTGGCCACAGGGCTGCTGTGGCTGTTCCAGCTCTTGCCCATCCTCAGCACAGCTGCAGCTGTCCCTGCTGTGCCCTCCCACCCGGCCTGGCCCGTGGCACCGCTTCTCTTTCGCTTCCCTGGGCTGAGGCTGTGGGGGAACCAACCTCGCCAGGCCTGGGAAAGGGAGATGCTGGCACCCCCGGAGCTCTTGTGCTGCAGAGGAAGGAGCAGCAGGAACTCCTGGGAGGGCTGAGCTGCTGCTGGGGCTGCTGTGGCCTGAGGACACAGAGCAGAGGGGAGCAGAGCAGCACCCCCGAGCTGTGCCCTGTCCCCAAGGGCAGCGTCCCAGGGCAATGGGGCAGCAGCCAGAACTCTGCAGCGGAGCCCTGGGTGTCTGTTCCACAGCTGGAGCTGCCAGGTCCCTCCCTGGCGTTTTGCAGGGTGCTCCCCCTCCTCTGCATTCAGGGTTTTGGGGAACAGGGGGGCACAGGGGGGACATGAGATGAAATCCCAAGGTGGGTTAAGGAACGCTGAGGGAGAAGGAAGAGATGCTCAGCCCTGGGCATGGGAAAGGACCCAGCAGTAAAACCCCCAGCTGTGGCCAGGGGTCTGTCAGGGGGGGGTCTGGAGGGGCCAGGGGCACCCCAGGGCTGGGCTTTGGGCTGTGCCCGAGGGAGGGGCACCTTTAGGGTAGGGCTGGGTGCTGTGACCTGGCCCTGGGCTGGGGGGCTCCCGGCAGTGCTGCCGGAGCCTGGGGACACCCGATGAGCCCCAGCACACTGTGAGCCCCAGCCTGTGCCCCCAAGGCCCTGCCACCCCGCCCTGGCAGTGGGGAGCCCGGGCTGCAGGGAGGTGGGCTGGGGGAGGGTGCAGGAAGCAGATTAACGGCAGCCACTCTGAAATGTAGGGCAGCCCCATCTGTCAGGCAGCTCCCGTTCGAATCCGCCTGCGATGCCTCCCCCACCCCTGCAGCCCCTCCCCAGCCTGCTCCCTGCAAAGCCACATCCGGGGGGGCTGTGGGGAGCATCCTCCGGGGGGGAGAGGAGGCCTTGGGGTGCCAAAGGGGCTTTTACCTCTGTGAAACCCTGGATGTGCCTCTCGTTCCCACAGGCAGCCCCTGCCTGGGCGCCCGGCTCTCCTCCACCTCAGGTTTTTGACACCCGGGAGTTTTCTCCTCTCTTGAGGTCTCTCCAAAGCTCCAGCTCAAGGGGTCAGGGGTTTTCATGATGGTTTATTTAAAATCAGGAGCTTAAGGGAGAAAACATGACATTGGAGATGGGAGAGGAGGGGGCAGAAAGGTGACTTTGGCTGCCCATGCCTGCGGCCGAGCCCTGGCACTGCCATTCGTGCTCTGGCTTGTGGAGCTGCTTCCAAAGCTTTTGGGGACTGGCACCACTGGAAAACGCCCAGGAGCTGCTGGTGATGGATCTGCCAGCCCTGCAGCCCCAGGAGGGGCCGGGGGTGCCACTGGCTGGAGCACGGAGGGACAGGCTGGGAGCTGCCCTGACAGCCCAGCCCCACAGCAGCCCCAGGGGAAGCCCTCAACCCCTCGCTGAAACTGAAATACAGAACCCCTGCCTGCCCCAGAAGCTGCCCCTTCCCACAGAACATCTGGCTCCAATCTTGAGCAACACCAGCAAAAAAGCAGCTTGGAACTGCCCCGGCCCTGCCTCCAGCTCTGCTTGACATTGGCACTGTGGGAAAAGGTGCCAGTTTATCACACCAGGAGAGGAATGGAGGGACACAAATCTGCCTGAAATGAAAAGAGACACCTGGATGTTGCTCAGAGATGCACACAATGCCCGGAGCAGCTGTGGCTCCCCAGCCCTGGAAGTGTTGGAGAGGTTGGACGGGGCTTGGAGCAGCCTGGTCTGGTGGGAGGTGTCCCTGCCCGTGGCAGGGGTGGCACTGGGTGGATTTAAGGTCCCTTCCAGCCCAAACCATTCAGGGGTTCTGTGTGTGCACCCTGGGGCTGCGGGGACACCGTCACCCGCCGGGGTTTGCAGTGACCTCAGTTTACCTTGGCAGACACCTGAGCTTATCTGCCCATCGAGCTGTGCTGAGCGACACAGAGCTGAGTGCCTCAGCTGCCCCTGCTCCTGCCTGCCAGGGCACCCACAGCACCCCGTGGGACACCCACAGCACTCCGTGGGACACCCACAGCACTCCGTCGGGCCCCCACNCCGTTCAGGGGTTCTGTGTGTGCACCCTGGGGCTGCGGGGACACCGTCACCCGCCGGGGTTTGCAGTGACCTCAGTTTACCTTGGCAGACACCTGAGCTTATCTGCCCATCGAGCTGTGCTGAGCGACACAGAGCTGAGTGCCTCAGCTGCCCCTGCTCCTGCCTGCCAGGGCACCCACAGCTCCCCGTGGGACACCCACAGCACTCCGTGGGGCACCCACAGCACTCCGTGGGGCACCCACACCACCCCTGCCAGGACATTCACATCATCGCTGCCAGGGCACCCACAGCACCCTGCCAGGACACCCACAGCACTCCGTGGGACACCCACAGCACCCCTGCCAGGACATTCACATCATCACTGCCAGGGCATCCACACCCCCCAGGCAACCCCTGTTACAGAGTGGGAGACACACGGGGGGAGCCTCTGCTCCATGCACGGCCCTGCAGCTTTCCCTGGGCTGATCCAGGGGAACAGGGAGTGTTCCCAACGCCCACATCTCTCCCCACATCCCCCCTCCATCCCCGGGAGAGCTGCCTGGCACCACCCTCGTGTCCATTCCCTCATTTCTCTGGTTTTTGGCTGTGCTGTCGGTCTGGAGGTGCCCAGGCCCTGCGGGTGCCGTGGTGTGGGGCAGCCAGGATGGGCTGTGGGGCACAGCCTGGTGTTTATCCCTAATCCTGCCTCTGGAGGCACTTCCAGAATAAAGCCCTGGTGCAAAAGGCTCCAGCAGCTCCTTGGCAGGATGTCACTGATCCAGACCTTGCCTTGCCTGCTCCCCTATGAACCCAACACTGGCATGATTTCCCCAGAGCAGGGGAAGGAGACAGGGATGGGGTGCTCAGGAAAGGAATCTCTGAGCTCTTCACCCCACGTTGTGCCCCCCACGGGCTGTGCAGGGAGGAGGGGAGGTCACTGCACTGGAGAGTTACCACTTTTGGGGTGCAGCCAGAGCTGGGCAGGGGGACCTGCACCCCCAGCCCTGCCCCCTGTGCCTCTGCGGTTCCAGGGCCCCCCGGGGCAGGGTGACAGCGAGATGCAGAAGGCAGGATGTCACCTCAAACCTCAAGAGGAGCTGCTGCCGAGGGGGAGGGTGGCTGGGATGCTGGAGGGGGTTTCGAGGCACCAAACGTAAACAGGGGTGCTCCTCTCCCAGCTGTGCCCTTGCACAGCCCCCCAGCCCTGCTGGGTGTCTCCTGTGTCCTGCTGGGGCCAGCGAGCGGCTGTAGGGGTGGGAACACCACCCTTTGCAGGGCTGGGTTGGGTTCCTCGCTGGAGAAAATGCCCTGATGCCCTCAGGGGTCCTTCTGGGGTGGTGTCACCAGGGTGACCCCTTGCCTTGGGTCTGCACAGCACCGTGACCCCTCAAATCCACCGGGAGAGGGGTTTGGTCGCTTTGGGACAATGGTTGGGGACCCTGCAGCCCCCTAAGCTGATGAGGGAGGGGACTCTGTCCTCAGGCTGGGGGGGGTAAACGGGGCAGGTGTGCCCTCAGCCCTCTCTGTTTCTGGGCTCCTCAAGAGCTGGTTTGGTACCAGTTTATTGCCCATCACCACCTCAGATCCCTTGTGCTCATCCAGCATCCACAAATCCCTCCCCAGCCCTCCTGGGGCACAGGACCCTGAAACCTGGACCTGGGACCCTCGACCACATCGGGCTCTGCAATCCCCGGGGCGTGGGGCTGAGACACAGCAAAGGGGGAACAGAAAACACCCCCAGAGCCCTGCTGGCCCCCACCGACCCTAACAGGGCTCCGGGGGTGCTGGGAGGGACACTCGGGGCTGGCAGTGCCCACTGTGGTCCCACAGCTCCGATGCTGCTCGGCGGAGGCGTCACCCACCCGTGCGGGTCCCCCAGAGCACCCACCCGTGCCCACCTGCCCAGGGACGCAGCACCCGGGCTCGGAGCTTCCCTTGGGACAAGGCAGCGATTTCCCAGCGCCCGACGCCGAGAGGGAGAGCTCGGGGAGGGGGATTCGAGGTTTCCCCGTCCTGCCGCCCTCCCCTCCCCGGCCCGGGGGAGCCGGAGGTTTCCGGCCCCGCAGGTGCGCGCTGGGGGGGACACGGGGGGACA
>VZRZ01002733.1:3429-17827 GCA_013398175.1 Climacteris rufus | reverse complement strand
GGGACAGTGGGAGGTGTCCCTGCCATGGCAGGGGTGGCACTGGGTGGGATTTAAGGTCCTTTCCAACCCAAACCATCCCAGCATTTTCTGATATTTGTCAGGACTAATTACAAGCTGGTGTAGGTTTGGGTAATTGAGATCACATAAACACAAATACCTTGAGGAAAACACAAAAGAGCAGGGTGTGGAATCCCAGATCAGTTCAGCTTCCAGCCCAGGGAATTTGGCAGGGACACACAAACTGAGCTCACACACACCAGGGCATCCTGAGGGATCGGGGCAGCCAAACCACTTCAGTCAAGGGCAAGTCCTGCAAGCAAACCCGATGTTCCCTAAGGAGACAGAAAGGGCTGGGCAGGGCTGAACGCCCCGGGGCTGGTTTCTGCAGGGATTGTGAGCACTGTGGGAATTCCTCCATGGAGCCCTGGGTGTGGATGGGCTGAAGCCTGGCAGGGCCCTCCTTCCACCAGGGAGGGTTGGCTCTGCTGTGTCCCTTCCACCAGGGAGGGTTGGCTCTGCTGTGTCCCCTCCACCAGGGAGGGTTGGCTCTGCTGTGTCCCTTCCACCAGGGAGGGTTGGCTCTGCTGTGTCCCTTCCACCAGGGAGGGTTGGCTCTGCTGTGTCCCTTCTACCAGGGAGGGTTGGCTCTGCTGTGTCCCCTCCACCAGGGAGGGTTGGCTCTGCTGTGTCCCCACGGCAGCAGAGCATGGAGCAGAGCAGGACTGGGTGTGTTGGTGCAGCAGGACTCTTGTTCAGGAGGGTGAGTGAGGGTGCAGGAACACCCCGAGAAGCTGGACAAACACAGGGGGATCCAACTCAGCAGCACTGGGACAAGGGGAGAAGTGAAAAGGGGAAGGCAGCACTTGGAGCAGAAGAGATGCAGGAGGGATCCAAACAGAGCCTGTCCAACACTGCTGGGGGGACAACAGCCCAGTCCTGCTGGGATCTGTGCAGCAGAGGAGGAGGAGGTGATGGGAGGAAGGCAGCACAGCCAGGGGAGCAGCTGGACCCTGGGTGCAGCCTCAGCTCAGCCTGCAAGAGGGAAGAGCCCAGGGAAAGGGGGCAGGAGGAGGAAAAATACATTTAAAAATAACAAACAAGCACCAGTAAATATCTGGGCACCCTGACCCAATTGTTAGATGAAAGCTCTGAGATTTCTGGCCTAATCCTAAGAGGAGGGAGCAGCTCTGGTCACAGTTCAGGGATGAAATGAGTGTTTATTGAGCAAGGGAATGAGCATGGAGCATATCCAGGAGGATAAGCACAGAAATGAGTTAAAATCCCAGCAGAGAGGTTTCCTAGCCTGGGAGGGCTGGCAGCAGCAGCTGCTGGGCAGGGCAGGGCAGGGAGGAGCTGCTGGAGGGGGTGAAGGCTGCAGGGTGGGACCGGGCAACATCTGTGCCTGGGCTTTGGGGGGCACAGGAGGCTCCAGAGGGAGGGCAGGAGGGACACAAAAGGGGTGAAGTGTGTCCAGAGCCTGGCCCCTGCTCCCCGAGCCCTGGAGGCTGCAGGGCACTGCAGCAGCCCCACCCTGACCTCGGGGTCCATCCCAAGGAGCCCTGTGCAGGGCGGTACCAGCACCCCCTGCCCTGCTCTGGGACAAAGCCCGGGGCAGGAACCTCCACCCTGAGGCTGCAGAGCCACTCGTGGTGGCCACAGCCAGGGGCAGTGAGCAGCAGGGACGGAGCTGCCTCATCTGCAGGTGCTGTTGGCTTCCCCAGGGGTTTGCACTGAAACCTCTTTGCACCTTTATGGACACCCAAAGCACATGGCCAGTGGGACGGAGGTGTGACAGCACTGGTGTTGCCTTACTCCTTGCTGTTAAAAAAAATAATTAGTTCCATAGTAGCTAGTTCTCAAGGTTATTGTTCTGTAAACATAGCCATGTTATTGTAGAACTATCTTATCATGCATTCCTTTCCCATGGACACAGATCTTTGACGGACATTTTCCTTGACCACTGTAGTTGAAGGAGGAAGAACTGATTTCCTCCAATGAATAGTGATTTCTAAAAGAGTATTTAAGAATAAAGAAGGCGGGTCTTGCCCCCCTTCCTTCCTTTCCTCTGAACTGGAACACAGCTGTCTCTGGCTCTTCTTTCTGCGCCTCCAACATTCCAGCAGCGTTACACTGGAGCTCCTGAGCTCCCCTCTGCCTCTCCCTGGGACTGAGCCCAGCCAGGACCCCGGGCAGTGCCCCAGGGTGAGGCAGCAGAGGAGCTGAGCCAGCCCTGCCTCTCCCCACACAAAGCCCAGGGAGACTGGGCTGAGTTCCAGGATGCCTGAGCTGCTGTTCTTGGGAACGCAGGGTTCAAACTGGAGAACTCAAGGTGCCTGTGCTGAGGGGAACCAGGCTGTGCCCTAAGTGCTGAGTCAATTCTGAATTTTATCATGTTATTGTGTGTAATCTTGCCATACTGAACAGCCCCTCGGGTGTTCTACAAAGGCAGTTTGTGTTCCACCTCCTGTGCACGAGCGCAGATCTCTCCCAGGTAAGAAAAGCACTGACACCTGGGCCCAGGGAAGTGGCTGCAGTGCCAGTGCACCCAGCCTGAGAGAGCAGCACAGACACCAGGCCCCTTCTGCACCCACAGCAGCTCCTCAGCCTTGTTTAAGAATTGCCTCTTAGAATTTACTGAAAAGCATCAACACTGCCGAGGCTGCAAACCCTACCCTGTAATTAGGAGTTAAACTCCACTCCCCACAGCAGCAAAGCAGCGAGAAAACCCAGCTCTGTGTAGATGTTAGGTGCTTTAATTCCCTTTTTTATCCCAGCCTAAATGACTGTTCTATTACCAAAGGAATACTGAGACAGAAAGTAAATGCAGAGGGACACTCCTGAGTAGGCAGCTGCTCAGGAAAACAGTTTAATAAAAATAGCTGCTGTGCTGCCTGGAAATCCTCCAGAGCCGGGCTGCAGAGCTGCACATGCACTTGGTTTAGGGAACAGGCACAGCTCCCACCCACCTGCTCTTCCAGGGCCACGTTTCCCTTTGCTCTCCCTCTCTTCCATGACCTCAATATTCCTGTTGTCTTCCATTCCCAAGGAGATTAAACAGCAGAAAGATCTTCAGAGAAGTTTCACACAAATCAAATGCATGTTCAGCTGATGCACAATGAAGTCAGTGCAGCTCTGTGCTGTCGGATGGCAGAGACAGAGGGATGCAGAAATAATTTGGGGATATTTGTGCAAGGCCACCATTAAATCCAGCAGCAAAGAGATCCCATAGCAGGAGCTGCTGAAGCTGGGAATGGCAGCCGGAGGAGCACCACCCTATCCAAGCAGCATTTCCCATGTTTGAGTCACCTGCTGCCAACCAGCCCTGCTCTCAATTAAACCTTTAATAGGAAATAATGGAGTATTAATTTTATATTAATATGGAATAGTGGGTTTATTTGAGAACAACCCCAGCCTACAGTGCCCAGGTGCCAGGAGGGTTCAGGACATGGCCTGAGGGCTTAGGACAAAGCCTTTGGGTGGTGTTTGGAAGCACCTGAGTGAGCTTGGCCAGAGGAGAGGCAGGGGAAGGGCAGGAGAAGGAGAAGGACAGGGGAAGGGGAAGGGCAGGGGGAGGCTTTGCCCATGGCAAACCAGCCCTGACTGCTCCTTCTCCACCACCACCACCAGCAGCAGCCTGGATGTGGCCCCACCAATCCCAGTTCCACTCTCCAGCAGACCCAGCTCGGCTCAGGCCACACTGAGCCCTTGGGACAGCCCCATGGCCCTGCTCCCAGTCCTGCTGCCTTACTGGGACTCCCAGTAACCAGAGCAGCCCAGGACAGGTCCCAGCACCCCTCAAGCTGAGCTGGGAGGTCACTGGGAGGGGAGGTCACTGGGAGGGGAGCTTGGATGGACACCTTGGATGGACACCTTGGAGGGACACCTTGGGCAGGTTCCATGGATGGGCCCATGGATGGATACCATGGATGGATATCATGGACAGGTGCCATGGATGGACACCCTGGACAGGAGCCATGGACAGGTCCCATGGCAGCCCCAGTCCCGCTGCCACCTGCCCTGGCTCTCGAGACAGCGGGGCCCGAGCAGTTTCAGCTGCACAGAAACACAGGAAGAGCAAAGGGGCACTGAAACATCCCCTGATCACCGCCCCAAACATCTGCTGTGCCTGCAGCCCCTTCTCCAGGCTGTGCATCCACGGTCCAGTGCGTGCATGGATCGAGTTTCCCATATTTTCTCTGAGAATCACAGAATCTTGGAACATCCCGAGTTGGAAGAGACCCAACAGGATCATCAGTCCAGCCCCAGGCCCTGCACAGACCCCAACAAGCCCACCCTGGGCATCCCTGGCAGCGCTGTCCAAACCCCCCTGGAGCTCTGGCAGCCTCGGGGCCGGGACCATTCCCTGGGGAGCCTGGGCAGTGCCCAGCACCCTCTGGGGGAAGAACCTTCCCTGATATCCACCTGAGCCTGCCCTGGCACAGCTCCAGCCATCCCTGGGTCCTGTCCTTGTCATGGGGAGCAGAGATGGAGCTGCTGCAGCCTCACTGATCTCTGCCCTCAGCTGTGCCCTCAGCTGTGCCCTCAGCTCTGCCCTCGGCTGTGCTCTGCTCCAGCTGAACATCCCCAGTGCCCTCAGGTGCCCCTGCCGTGGTTTCCCCAGCAGAGATCCCGGCTGGCACTCCGTGCTGGCCCCTTGCCTGGGCAGGAGCCCCGGGAGCCATCTGTGCCGAGCAGCTGGTGTGCAGGGCACAGCCACCTCCTGTCTGCCTCCCCAGCTGCCCCAGCGCCTGCAGGAACCATCCCAGGGAACCAGGGAACCAGGGAGACAGGGAAACAGCTCCATCATCCCCACCCAGCCCTCAGCTCGTGGCCTCCCGAGCGTGAGTTGGTGTCTTGAGCAGTTTATTCATTCATGGCAATCTGTTCCCTCATCTCCAGGAGATGGTAGCGCTCCGGGAATCCTGGCATGGGGGTTTTTTTTCTCTCTAAGCTCTGAGTACACGAGATTTGTTATTTTTCTTAGATGGTTTCATCAGCTCAGCTTCCACAGCGCTGAGATGATGGGTGAGACAGCCCTGCTGTCAGAAATCACAGCATCAGGGAATGTCCTGCGCTGGGAGGGAGCACAGGGATCCCCAGCCCAGCCCTGGCCCTGCACAGACACCCCAACAACCCCACCCTGTGCTTGGGAACGTTGTCCAAACACCCCTGGAGCTCTGGCAGCCCTGGGGCCAGGAAAAGGATAAACCCCTGTGCCCCCTAAAATCAGCTGCAACACAAAAAGAGAATTGGATCTCTTGGGAACACCAACTTTCCTGAAAAGCTCCCAACACCCCCGGATTTCCAGCTCCAAAGCACGGCAGGAGCAGCTGTTCCCCTCCCACTGCTGACACCTGGGGCAGGTCACAGCCCAGTGTAGAGAAATAATCAGCTTTCTGAAGGAAAAAGAACAACAAAACAATAGAAATCTTACCAATAAATGTTTGAAATAAATTACCAATTTTATTTACCAAATTCATTACCAATAAATGTTTGAGAGGACATCACTGAAGTTGAACTTTTCATAGAGTCAGAAAAGACTGGTTTGGGTTGGAGGGACCTCAAATCCCACCCAGTGCCACCCCTGCCCTGGCAGGGACACCTCCCACTGTCCCAGGAGCTCCCAGCCCCGTCCAGCCTGGCCTTGGGCACTGCCAGGGATCCAGGGGCAGCCACAGCTTCTCTGGGCACCCTGTGCCAGGGCCTGCCCACCCTCCCAGCCAGGAATTCCTTCCCAATATCCCATCTGACCCTGCCCTCTGGCACTGGGAGCCATTCCCTGTGTCCTGTCCCTCCAGCCCTTGTCCAGGTTCCCTCTTGGGGTATTTTTCTTCCTGGATTACTTTTATGTTTCAAGATTTTTGCAAAACAAAATGAAAACAAAGCAAACCTGAAGCAGCTCCTTGGCACAGCTGGACCAGGGCAGGACCAGGGACTGGCACAGCACTGGGACTGCACTGGGATGAACTGGGATTGCACTGGGATTGCCCAGCACTGGGATTGCGCTGGGGTTGCACTGGGATTGCACTGGGGTNTGGGGTGCTCTGGGGGTGCTCACCGTGCACTGTCACTGTCACCGGTGCCGCCTCCTCCCACGGTGACAGCCAGCGGCCCAACCGGGCCTTGCAGCGGTAGCGGCCGCTGTGCTGCAGCTGCAGGGGGGGCAGGGACAGGGTGGACTCCATGAAAGGCCACCCCAGATTCATCTCCTCGTGGTAAAATTGCACATCAATGACAGACTCCTCCTGCCTGGCCCGGCAGCGCAGTGTCACCGCGTCCCCCTCCAGCAGCGCCGGTGCCGGCACCTGCAGCACCACCCAGTCTGTGGGACAGGGGGGTCCCTTATACAAGGGAGGTCCAGGGGGTCCCAATGGCAACAGGAGGAACAGGGGTCCCTCAGTGCAACACTGGGGTCCCATTGCACTGGGATGCACTGGTGTGTTCAGGGGATGCACTGGGATGCACTGGGATGCCCTGGGATGCACTGGGATTGCACTGGGATTGCACTGGGATTGCCCAGCTCTGGGGCTGCATTCCAGGCACAGCTGAGGGAGCACAATTCCATCTGGGTGCTGGAAGCCAGAGCAGGACTGGGCCTCCCTGGTTTGCAGCCCAGCACCTCCCAGTGCGAAACCCCCCAGTCCTCCAGCTCCGGGATCTGGTGCCACAGCCCCTGGAAAGGGAAAACTCTCACTGAACTGTCCCTGATTTCTGTTCTTTGGCGTTTATCTCCTCCCTTGCTGCAGCTCAGCTGGTGGCACAACCCCAGCACGGGCACTCCCCTGGTTGGATTGTCCACACCAAATTTTGGTGTCAAACAGGGGAGATTTGGCTCAGCCCTGCTGCCCTGAATTCAGCACCCTCAGTGCTGTGTGAGGCTGCACCTCTCCAAACCGAGGGATTCCCTTCCCCAAACTCGGGGCGCTCTCTGCTCACAGGAGGTTCTGTGTTGTTCGTCCCTGTGACTGTCACTAAGCAGACAGGGTGGCAATGTGCAGCTGCACTCACAGCTCACATTTCCAGAGACATTCTAGCTCTGCCTTACGTGTTTTGAACTATTCCTCATCTTCTTCCCCAAGTCCAGAAATGATTTTTTAAAAGTTTTTATAGTTATGGCTTGCTGGGGTAAATTGGCTTTCACAGTGGCTTTATTTGTTTCTTGTTTTTCTGAGAAGAATCTGGCCAACCATCATTTCCCACTCCTTCTTTCCTCTACTGATTCCAGCAAATTAATCTGGATATTCCCCATGATCCCAGAGTGTTCTTGCTGCCTGCTCAGGAGTTATTTTGATTTCACATGTACTGAAAAAAAAAATGAGCATGTGATAAAAATACCCAAAGTTCACTTCCAATTTCAGGAGCATCCAAATTGTTGCTCTTGCTGATTTGTTTTCTGGGGGAAAAGGGCTGTCAGCCCATGAGATATCAGATTAGAGCACAGCTCTGCACCTTCCTGCCATGAGGAACGAGTCACGAACAGCCAAATTTATCAACTCTTCAGATGTTCAGTAGCTAAACCATCAGTTTATATTGAAAATCTTCAGCTGCTTCAATGGTTTCTATCATAGAATATTCAGTCATTAAAAGAAAGAGCTGATATAAAAACCAGGAGTACCAGAAACGTAATGTGAGATATTTAAAATGAGCCTTGTAGAAATTGGATTATTCTTGTCTAGACACACTTCCCACCAGTTCTTCAACATCCTTTCTCATGTCAGACAGCAAAATGCATTTGAAGGAATCAGGGACAGGTCAGGAATAAGCCAGGAGCAAATGCTGGATACACCATGAACAAAGATTTAACCAGTTCTGCTGAAAAATGGAGACTGGGATGTGTGACAGGGACAGGAGCAGAGTCAGCAGGAGGAAAACCAGGGAAATCCAAAAAAATTTCCTTGCATCTGCTGTGGAAATAAAAGAAAAACAAAGAATCCCAGACTGGTTTGGGTTGGAAGGGGCCTTAAATCCCACCCAGCCCCACCCCTGCCCTGGCAGGGACACCTCCCACTGTCCCAGGAGCTCCCAGCCCCGTCCAGCCTGGCCTTGGGCACTGCCAGGGATCCAGGGGCAGCCACAGCTTCTCTGGGAATTCCATCCCAGCCCCTCCCCACCCTCCCAGCCAGGAATTTTGCCCTGATACCCAACCTAACCCTGACCCTGTCACCTTGAAAGTCACTGCCCTGCACATGAATGAACAGGCTGAGATTCTGGGAAGCAAATCCCAAAAATGCTTCTGTTTGTTACTGTTAAATGATGCCAGCAGGAACATCCCGCCTTTGGGACTGGGAACACACCTTTGGGACTGGGAACACACCTTTGGGATTGGGAACACACCTTTGGGACTGGGAACACACCTTTGGGATTGGGAACACACCTTGGGGATTGGGAACACACCTTTGGGATTGGGAACACACCTTTAGAAACAGGAATACACCTCTGGAGTAGCTGGTGCCTTTATTTTTAGCCCTCACTTGGTGGAGCTTTAGCAGCGCTTGTTCACAGCTCAGCGCTCCACGCAGCCCTTTGGCACACGAGCTGGATTCTCGGTATTCCCATTTATTCCTCTTACAGAAGAGCGTGAGAAACTTTCAGGATTTTACCAGAAATTCCTGAAGTCAGGTAAGGACCAGATGCACCTTTCCTGAACAGCCAGAGCCACTCCTTGGATTGCTGAGCTCCCGTTTTCCCAGGCAGCGCTCAGCACTCCCTGCCTGCGTGGAGGGACACCAGAGGGCTGGGTGGGGGCTGCGATATTCCCTGTCCTGGAGAGCTGAGGGCTGCGATATTCCCTGTCGTGGAGAGATGAGGGCTGCGATATTCCCTGTCCTGGAGATGAGGGCTGCGATATTCCCTGTCCTGGAGAGCCGAGGGCTGCGATATTCCCTGTCGTGGAGAGCCGAGGGCCCTGCAGTGCTCAGCCACAGCCTGTGGTGAGCGCTGGTGGCTCCATCGATCCCGGTTCACATCTTGTGCATCCCTGGATCCCGCACTGGCCCTGCTGCCAGCCCTGCGCCTGCCCCCTGCAGCTCCTGCACCCGCACTGGTGCAAATTCTACAACTTTTAAAACATTTTTAAACTTGAGTCAGGTTTGGTGCCTTTGCCCAGGGCGGGGGAATTGAAGTTTCTCTTCAAAAGATTCTTATTGCAGCTGCTGAGCTGAACATCTCAACAAGGAGTAGCCCAAAAGAGAACGACCATCAACAGAACATAACAGAACATCAGAGAACATCAGCGAACATCATCAGTGAACATCAATGAACGTCTGTCCCTGGCAGGGCTGGTGACCCCTGGCCCGGAAAGAATTGATTAAATCAAAGAATGAAAATCTAATTAACATCGGAAACGAGGAGATTCGGATCCAATGGGAAACTGAATGCTGGGGGTGGCTCAGCTCGGGACCAATGGACTCTGACACAGCTCAGCTCTGTGGGTTCAGACTGGATAAAGTTTGGGGAAATCCAGTAAAATTCCTGCGTGAGGGAATGAATTTCCCTGCACAGCCCGGGCACTGTGTGGGTGAAATGATTTCTGTGGCACAGCCTGGCCAGAACAACAGCCTGGCCAGAATGAAGTGATGCCTGATTCTCTATCAGTTCAAATATATTGTTAGAGGGTTTGATTGTTTTTCATGCATTTTTGGTGACAGGAGCACCTCTGCTCCCCCCTGGATCCGGCTGCGGAATTCCTGGGAAATGATTTCTGCATTTTCATCCGGCCACGGAGCCCAGGAGAAATATGTGATGCTGAAGTGTTAATAAATGTCCATGTCTGGCGTTTAGGAGTGCATTTCCCAGCGAATACAGAGGCAATTGTTAATGTCATGTCTGATTTCCTTCCTGGAGATGGAAGATGGACAAAGATTTACTGGAAGTATTCTTTTCCGTGGCAAGAGAACGGATGCACATTAGGCACTGACAGCAAAGATGAATCCTCTGGTGCCACTGCTGCTGTCCACTCTCCAATCTGCCTCTGTAATTAATGAGCTGTCAGGGCTGCTCAGCCCCCAGGAACGGATGGCTGGGACGCCAGGCAAATCGGCCCTGAAATGAGGAGTCAGCTCTGAGCTGGGCTTGGACTGACCTTGCAACTCTCATTATTGATTTTGGGTAATTTCCACCTGCTTAGGAAAACCAAAAATAAAGCTGAAGCAACAAAGAAGCTTTTAAAGTCTCCCTGTCAGGTTTTCCATCATTTCACACTCGGTCCCCACCCTGCAGGGTCCCTTCACGCCTTCAGTGCTTGAACTGAACCCAAATATTTCCTGCTCATCTGGGGCTCAGCTTCAGAGTGAAAATAGGGACCTGGAGCTCGTGTTTGTCACTGCAATAAATCATAGACTAAAATATAATTCGAGTATCTTAGCTGCACTCACAAAACTGCTCATTGCATTAATTCACGAGAGCTTGTTAAAACTGAGGATACCTACGGAAAAACCCCTCAGATTTCAGTGTACAGCTGCAGTGACTGCCATGAAACCCTTCATTACAGGGGAAAATCATTTAACAATCATGCATTTCAGGAATGAATAACTGTGGGTGTTTTAGTCAGTGCCTTCAAGTGGATTCTGAGGGTCCGACAGCCCTGCTGGGACCGAACCCTGACCCTGATCGTAACCCTGACCCTGACCCTGACCCTGACCCTGACCCTGATCCTAACCCCAACCCTGACCCTGACCCTAATCCTAACCCCAATCCTGACCCTGACCCTGACCCTAACTCTGACCCTGACCCTAATCCTGACCCTGCCCCTAACCCTGACCCTAACCCTGCTAATAGGACACAATGGGAATGTTTCCTAGGATGACACAAACCACAGGATTTTGTGGGCAAGAGGACACCCAGTGATGGCAAACGGGGTGCCCAGAGCTCACCGGGAGCCTGCCTGGCTGCAGCACCGAGGGGTTTGTGCTGGGAATGTGCATCCAGCGGCTCCAGCATCCCCCAGCAGCTGGGACAGCCGGGCTGTGCAGCAGAGCTCTGGGCCTCAGCCCTGACATCGGTTGTGCTTCATGGACGCTGCTTTTGTGGGCTTGCAGAACAACGGGAATAAATCTGGAGCTGGGCAAAGCATCCAAAGGGTGCCGTGGTTGATGAGGGATACCAGGGAGCTCTGTGCAGCTCCAGGCAGGGCCGAGGTTGCAGAGCCTGCAGCTGGAATGCAGGAACATGTCAGGAGCTCCTGGCACGTCCACAGGAGCTCCCACTCCTTCATAAAAGCCTCTCCCAGCCACATTCCCGCTGGAACCATCCTGGGGGCTCAGCTCTGCTGTGGCTGCACAACCCACAGGGCTTTGTGTTTTATGTGGGGAGGAGCTGAATCTGCCCTCTGAAACATCCAATCCTGCAGCCTTCTGCTTGTGTTGGAGGAGCTCTGGTCAGCATTCCCTCCTCTGCTGTCACAGCCTGGCCCTGGCTGGCCCAGGTTAGCCCAGGTTAGCCCAGGTTGGCCCAGGTTAGCCCAGGTTGGCCCAGGTTAGCCCAGGTTAGCCCAGGTTATCCCAGGTTAGCCCATGTTAGCCCAGGTTAGCCCATGTCCCGCTGGCCGGGCTGTCCCTGTGCTCTGGGATGTGTGGGATGGCTGGGACAGGCTGGGGGTGCTGAGGGAGTTGNGGCTGGGGTGGGTGCTCCCTGTTGGTTGATGCTCCCTGTGCCAGGGGCTCACCCAGCTCCTCCTTCCTTCCACCCTCAGCAGGGCCAGCCAGAGGTGCTGATCCTGCCAAGCCCTGGGAGCATCAGCAGGAGATGAAATCGTTTTGTGAGCAGCTCACAGAGCTCAGCCTTTCCAAGGGGAGCACCCTGACGTGATGGAAACCAAGAGTGGCACTGCAGGGCAGGAGGAGATGGCATTTCATGAATAAATGAAGTAGGAAAGGGATGCTGCTTTAAAACCAGGGATAAAAGCAGGGCCTGGATGTGAGGTTGGAGGCAGGAAGCTGGCAGACTTGGGAGATGTGTCCTGGCAGAGGGAACAGATCGGGATTCTGCTCAGCATCACCTGCACAGGCATCCCTGGAAGTCACAGAATTCATTCTCATGGGAGGAGAGGAGAAAACCCCGTTCTGAATTAACTGAGTGGGAAATAAGCAGAGGCAGTAAGTGTGTCTTCAGCATCTGTAGGGAGGGGTGAGCAGTTGTGTCTTTTCTTTGCCTTAGGGGACATCCCTGAAGAATTTACAAATTACAGCGGTCT
Source organism: Climacteris rufus (assembly GCA_013398175.1). Classification (NCBI taxonomy): domain Eukaryota; kingdom Metazoa; phylum Chordata; class Aves; order Passeriformes; family Climacteridae; genus Climacteris; species Climacteris rufus. Next base: position 5,637 of record VZRZ01002733.1, on the reverse strand, counting down.
GTTTCAACTACTTTACTTATTTAAAGCAGATATAAATACATTTATTATGTCCTCTTTCGGTTTGGTTTTGTTTTATCTTGTCTCCTCTTTGCCTGTTTTATCATCACTTACAAACACAGGGCTTTTCCTGGGCAGGGGGCGAGGGGGGTGAGCCCCATCCCAGTGCTCCGTGCAGGGATTTGGGGTCTTCCCCGTGCCTGGGCTGCACCAGCTGAGCCCCCTGGCCCTGGGGCTGTTCTCTCCCTGGGGCTGCTCTCTCCTGGCCTTTCCCATGGGAATGTCCCCCCAGGAGCTGCCTCTCCCTGCCCCAGCACAGAGCAGGCTCCTGGCTCCCCTCTGCCCCCCTTCCCTGCAGCCACATCCCCACCCCTCCGTGTTCTGGGATCTCTCTGCCTCGTCCCTGCTCTGGGACCTTGGGTGCCTCACAAAACACAGCTCTGGGCAAGGCAGGGCAGTGTCACAAACAGAGAAATGCTCAACCTGAGAATGCTGGGAAATGTTCTCAAGGAGCTGATCCCAGTCCATGGGAATGTTTGGGACGGGAGGGACCTTAAATCCCATCCCATCCCATCCCATCCCATCCCATCCCATCCCATCCCATCACATCCCCTCCCATCCCATCCCATTCCATCCCATCCCATCATCCCTGGGGATGGGCTGTGCTGGGGGCTGTGACCCTCCAGGCTGCAGGCACAACCCCTGCTCCAGGCTTCCCTCAGCCACTGCTTTTGGGGTTCAGCTCCTTCCCCTCCCAGGGATCTGTTGGCCAGGGTNACTATCCCGGGTGCAGAAGGTGGAGCAGTGGCAGGTGTGGCTCTCTGGGCTGCTGGGAGCACACAGGACCTGTCAGGGCTGCTGTGAGGGACAGGAGCTGCAGCAGGGCAGGGCTGAGCTGAGCTGGGCTCTGCTCACAGCCCCAGGGACCCCTCCGTGTCCCCCCAGCCCTGCCCGAGCTCCCAGCCCCCGGCACTCTGCAGGGCACCCACTGGAGCACTGAGAAAACCCCACATAAAGCACCAGGAACTCCTTTGAGTTTCCATCCAGGGCTTTTTATGGCCCCACAAAGCTGTGCCCAGCAGCAGCCGTGCCACAGAGAGGGAGGCAGGGCTGGGGAGCCGCTGGGCATGGGGAGGGAGGGATGGACCAGGAGCTGCCACTGCAGAAAAGATCTGTAAAGCAGGGGCTGAAAGAGGCAGCCAGTCCCTTCCAACAAATCATTATAGATACACACATATAGAGAGATATGGATAAATATAGATAGGTATACATCTAGATATGGAGAGATAAAAACATATATTTATCAAATGGAAGATGTCATGGTTTCACCGAGGCATCCCCTCCCCGCTGGCTCCCACTGAAGGATTCCTGTGGGGAAAACAAAGAGGAAATCCCCCAGTGCAGCCTCATTTCTGCCTTTCTGAGGATGGAAAAGCCTCTTTGCCTGCTGGGCTCCCCTGTGTTCAGGTGAAGCCTGTTGTCCCCGAGCTCTGTTGGCTGGGGATGAATTTACACCTGCAATAAACCACAGCAACACCTGAAGTGTGTTGTTCTCTGGGCACGTTGGGGTTTTATGGCACAGCAATGACCATGGCCTGGCTCCTCTCTTTGCCATGTGTGACACATTTACAGCTTGCAGTTTCATGTTTTATTAAATATATCAGGGTCACAATTCCCAGTAACTGCTGCTTGCATTCTTCCTCCTTTAAAGTAACATAAAAGAAAATAGGATTGAAATTAAAACAATGCAGAAGTTATAAAAACTCTATAAATATATTCTATATTTCTATGGCTATTACCCCATTTTGCACTTCAGACTTATCTTTGGGTGACAGGAAGCCAAAATCCTGAAATGGTTTAATTAGGCTGAAAATCTTATTTAATAAAGTTCTGCTGAAGAAACACAAGCAAATGCTATTAACTCCCTTTAGAATCAGACAGGCCAAGTCAGTGGTGACTTTTCCTTGGCAAATTGCACCATCAATCACAGAACTGGCAGATGAAGAATAACTGTGACTGCATTTCCATCCTTTCTGAGGTTGCTCTGAAGACTTTCTCCACCCCAAGAAAGTGTTTTTTGCAGAGAAATCTGTTTATTCGCCCATTCCAAACCGAGCACAACGAACAGCAGCCTTTTCCTGGGGCCCCTGTGTGCCCACAGCCCTGGAGGGACAGGACCCAGGGAATGGCTCCCAGTGCCAGAGGGCAGGG
>VZRZ01002722.1:0-12909 GCA_013398175.1 Climacteris rufus | reverse complement strand
GGGTGTCAATGTCTGGGACTCCATTCAGGAGAGCTAAGCATGGGAGAGCAAACCAAAGAGATCNCTCCACATTGCTGCTCTCCATGCCCACTGCCAGCCACTCTCCCATGGGGCAGTACCCCAGGGAGAAGATCTGAGGGGACAGACAGGGTCACACAGTGGCCTGGCAGGCCCCACATGGCCCCACAGCGCTCTCAGACATTCCCAGCCCTACCTGGGAGCTGAAGTCGTGCTGCTGCAGCTGCCGCCCCTCCCGCAGGTCCCAGCAGCGCACGGTGTTGTCCAGCCCCCCTGTCCACAGCTTGGTGCCGTAGTTAGAGATGTCAATGCAGCTGGCACCGTCTGTGTGGCCTTGAAACTGCCTGGGAAAGAGGGGGATGGAGGGGGCGAGGGCACAGCTGTCAGGAGTGCCAGCTCACCCACAGCCAGCATCGCCCCCATCCCTGCCTTATGGCCCCAGCCCCGGGCTCACCTCACCATCGTCTGGTTCTGCAGGTCCCACACCACGATGTTGCCGTCGCTGCAGCAGGAGAAGCAGACTTTGGCGTCGGGGCTGATGGCCAGGGCGTAGCAGGCGGGGGCAGAGGAGGTGAGCTCAGCCTTGATGCGGGGCGTGGGGGCCGCCAGGTCCCAGATGGAGAGGGTGCTGGCCTCCCCCCCCACGATCAGGCTGCGGCCGTCGGGGAGCAGCTTGCAGGAGCGGATGTAGTTGTCACGGTTCTGAACGGGGGTGACAGGGAACGGGGCAAGGGAGGAAGGAGCTGATGAGCACACAGGGGATGGCGGGAGATGCATCTCCTCCTCTCACTGCAGACACGAAAGGCGCCTGTGTCCCCTCCAGCAGAACAGGGGCACATTCCCCTCCCCAGCCCCAGCCCAAGCGGTGCTCTCCATCCCGCTGCTCCTCCTCACCAGGCAGTCCAGCTGAGCCACGGCCGTCTTGGTGCCCGGCTGCCCCACGTCCCACACCTTGACACAGCCCTTGCCCCCGGTGTAGACGTGTCGCGTGGAGTTGCTGATGGTGACAGCGCAGACCACCTCGCCGTGGGTCAGGGTGTGCAGCTGCCGGGCGTGCCGGGGGATGCCGGAGCCGATGAGGGCGTCGGGGGGGAACGGCACCGGCTGCATCTGCCCGTCGGCGCTGACGTGGAAGGAGTAGGCACTGCAAGGGAGCAGGAGCACTGAGCAACTCCTGCCCGGTGCCCGAGGGTGGGAGGTGACCTCTCCCTTAGCCACGCTCAAGGTGGAAGGTGCCCCTCTAGCTCTGGCTAATGAGGGGTTTAATTACCCAGCTCCTTGTTCCCACCAGCTGCCAAGGAGGAAATGGCAGAGTGGAGTGGAGAGCAACTCCCTCTCAGCCCTGGGGAAGGAGATGCTCCTGGCTCAGCCCTCCACCCTCCCTGCAGCCCCAGCGTGTGCAGCCACTTACGGTTTCCCTCCAGGGATGGTGGAGAGTGAAGAGGAGAGGGTGGAAGCCCTCAGGTGAGGGTGCGACTCAAAGGCCACCTGCACAGAGCGAGGGGCACATGAGGAGCAGAGCAGAGGACACCCAGGCTGGGCCCAGGCCTTTCCCTGCACACCCCAGGACTGGGCCAGCCCCACTCTGTGCAAGGTCCCTCTGGCTGTGTCCTCCCATGCAAGTGACAAAGGCCAACACAGGTTCCTACAGACACCAGTGGAACCAGCAGAGGCTTCTCTGAGCGTGCTGAAGCCTCCACCAGCCCCACAACCTCTGCAGGAGAGGCTGGTGGCACCCCCAGCTCAAGCCCTGGACACTGCACAGGGACAGCAGAGGCCCAGGGGACAGCACCCACCCAGGGGACAGGCAGCAGAGCCAGCACCCACCAGCAGACCCGGCCCTCCCTGGGTGACTTACCATGGGCGAGCGGCCGTAGAGCACCGCGCTGCTGACCTGGGGCGAGAGGTGGATGCCCATGTACAGCCCGGGGGCCGGCAGCTCCCCGCTGAGGGCGGCGTGGGGCACCAGCCCCAGGGACGTGTAGGGGCTGGAGGCGCTCAGGGGGCTGCGGAGAGCTGCACGAGGAGAGAGCCCCGTCTTGGCCCTGGCCCACGGGCGCGAGCGAGCGTCACCCGGGGGGAAAGGGGCGCCTGGTGACCGCACAGCCGCCCCCTCTGACCCCCACGGCCAAGCCCTGAGGCACCCAGCTCCGCGTGGCCCCACCAAAACCATGACTGCTCAGAGAAAACAAGGCACCCCAAAGAAAAGCCCTGCCCCTCCCCAAACACCTGCAGCAAAGAGCTCTGTGCACTGACCACCGCCCTCGGCAGGTCCGAGCCCACCCGGCCGCCAGGGATGTGGCAATGGCAGAGGTGCTGCTGTTGGCTGATAGGTCTGATTTTGTGGAGCAAAACAGCCCTGCCAGCTCTGGTGCTGGCACACAGCCTCCTGCCTCCCTCCACCCCGGCCCACAGCACTGCCACGGCAGGGCAGGGCACCCCTGCTGTCCCCGGACACTCACTGACAGTGTCGGTGGCGGGAGCCTTGGCCGGGGGCGGCCGGAGCGGGGCCGAGCTGGGCCCAGGGCCAGGCGTGAGGGAGTCCCGGGGCGGTGAGGAAGAGGAGGGCTTGGAAGTGGGAGCGCTGGCCACAGAGTTGGTCTGAGCAGCAGAGGGAAAGAGAGCAGCTTCAGTGGTGGGAGCAGGGCCTGGGACAGCCTTCCCCAGCACCACAGCAGGGCCAGCAGCCTCCAGACCCTGCAGAGGGGAAGGAGCCCGGGGTGCACTGCTCTGGAGGGAGCTGGGCACAGACTGGGCCATGTGGGGCCTGACCCCCTCTTCTTCTCTCCTCAGCCCCACATCCCCACTCTCCCCACAGGTGCAAATGCCCCATGCAAGCTCAGGGTCACCCCAAACTGCCCCAACCCTGCAGTGCCCACCAGGACAAGCCCCCACGGACACATCTGCTGCTCCCTCAAGCCAAACTCCTCCTGCATGGGGGGCACCCCCATCCCCATCCCCAGTCTGGGACTGGGAGGACACCTGGCATGAACTGGCCTCTCCATCCCCACAGCTACTTCATTCCTCGCTTTTTTCCTTGCCTATTTCTTCTGCTTTTGCTGTCTGGGGATTTTGTCGACACCAGCAAAGGCAAAAAAAAAAAAAAATTAATAACAGAGAAAAGCTACGTGCTGTGCTGGCAGATTGCTCAGGGCGCTTTGTCTGCTCTAATCCGATTGTGCCGGGGAGCTGCTGCTCGCTGCTGCCCGCAGCCCCCAGCTGGCTCCTGACCCCTGATGGGGGGACATATCACTCGGTCCCTGCGGTGGCTGGGAGGCCAAGGAGTGGCAGAAACATCCCTCCCCCTCCCCACACGCTGATGTTTCAATCTGAGCACTGGACTGGCGCTTGGCAAGGAAAAAGGAAGAAAAAAAAAGGGAAGAAAAAAAAAAAAAAAGAAAAAGGGGGAAAAATCAATTGCTATGAGCAGCTCTGGGGAATCCTGCAGGNTGGACGGGGCGCTAGCAAGGAAAAAGGAAAAAAAAAAAAGGGAAAAAAAAAAAAAAAAAAGAAGAAGGAGGAAAAATCAATTGCTATGAGCAGCTCTGGGGAATCCTGCAGGCAGGTGGGTGGAGAGCACTGCAGAGCTTATCCTGTGCCCAGCAGCACTGACCCCACCCCGAGGGCTGCACCTCTGCCCCAGCGTGGGGGGCTCCCCGTGGGTACCCCCGGCATTCCTGTGCCAGCCTGGGGCTGAGCAGCCTGGCCACGGAGAGAAACTCAGGGCCGTGCCCCACACCCCAGCCCAGCCCTGGCTGCCCCCGGGGCTCCTACCGGGCTCTGCTCCTTGGGCCGGGCGGGCGCGGTGCTGCCGCTGGAGCCGATGGACGCCGGGCTCCCGGGCAGCTCCCGGCCGGTGCCGGGCGAGTGGCCAGGGCTGCCGTGCTCCGAGGGGGGGTCCTGCGGGGAGAAGAGCTCTGTGGGAAGCAGGAACCCCTCTGTGCAGCAGGGCAGGCATGACAGGAGAGCCACTCGGGAGCACCAAGCCCTGGTCAGCTCCCCCCGGCCCTCGCTGTCCCCTCAGCCTGGAGGAGAAGCATCAGCTCAGAGGCCTCTGTTGTGCTCCTGGATGAGAAACTGCCTGGATTTTTCTCTTTGAACAAAATGAGAGGAGACAGCAGGTTCAGAGGACACTGGTGGCCATGGATGCCTTCACAAGGAGGGGTGGGGATCAGCACACACAAGGAGCTGAGGCAGTGCTGCCATTTCAGGGGCAAGGCCACCCCTCAGCTCTTGCACTCCTATAACCATTCAGCCAGGTCTGTGATTTTTTATCACCATAATGACACCAACGAGTAGCTTTTATAAGCGTGATTTTCTGCAGCAATTCCTGCTGATCTCCCTTTCAGGACTTTCTTAGGAAGTGGAAAAAAGACCTCACGTGTGTCGTCCCTCCCCCCTGTTTCTAGGAAAGGAGCAAGTATGTCCCCGAAAACATAAACTCTTCCAAGAATAGTTGTGGCTGGGATCAAGTTCTGCCATGTGTGCCTCGGCAGCCAGGGAAGGTTCCACCAGAAGCCCGTGGCAGTTCCATTGCACAAGACTGGAATTCAGTGTATCCCCTGCACTGAGACGTGGCCACAGAACTGTCAAAGTCGGGGCTGCTCGAGGGCCAGGCAGGGCAGGAGGTGGGCTGGAGGCCTGGGGCTGGCAGGGCCAAGCTCCTGCCACCTCCACCCACGGGAGCTGCCAGCAGCAAGCCCAGCTCCCTGGAGCTCTCAGCCCAGCTTATCAGCCTCCCCATACAGGATGCTACAGCAGAGGGGCTGAAAGGAGATTGGGAAGCAGAGCCAAGCCTGTGGCTGGCAAAGCTGAGCCCTGGCTGGCACAGCCTTCCCAGAGCAGTGGGAGTGGAATCAGTCTTGGCTGGCACAACACACTGGAGCAGGGCTGGCACGTGTCCTGGCTGGCCACTGCTGCCCAGAAGCAACAACCTGCAGCTTAAAGAACCCCAAAGCTTGGAAACCAGAGTCCTAAACCGAATGAATGCAGCTTGAGCAGGACACCTTGCAAGGCTCCAAGGGTCAGGGCTTACCTCATCCACCACGAGGTTGTAGTCACTCTTGTCCCCATCGCTATCCTGCAGGGAGGGAGAAATCCAGAAGGGCTCAGTCAGGACAGGGAGAGGCTGGACCAGGCTCTGTGCTCTGCCCAGGATCCCAGACAGCAGAGAGACCCATTTTCTGCTGTGCATCACTCCATGGACCAACATCATGTCCTGCTGGCAGCAACCCAGGCCTTGGGCTGGGGGCCTCCCTGGGGCTCTTCATTTGGCTTGCTCTTCCTCACAGGACACCAGCCCTTTGCAGCAGGGCAGGCAAGGGCTCCCCAGCCGCCTCCCAGGCCCAGCTGCCCCAGCCACCCTCCCTGGGGCACTCACAGAATGCCCAGGCAGCTCCTTCTCCTCCCGCTTCCGCTTCAGCCCCGTCCGCTCCTCGTCCTGCAGGCTCTCGGGAGGGGAAGAAGAAATGCTCTGAGGAAGAGGAGGGAGAGGAAGGTGTGTGAAGCAGCGTGAGGGCAGAGAGTTCCCCCTCACCTCTCAATCAGGCCAGGCCCTGCTCCATCACCACCTCCACCCCAGCAAAGCATCACCCTGGCTGGCGGGCAGGACCCCAAAACCCCAAAGCTGGGAGCAGAGTGAGGCACATCCCAGCACTGCTGGAGAGAGACCCACCCCTGCAGAGACAACGAGGGGTGCAGGAGTGGAAAACCCCCATGGGAGCCGTGTTTACTTCACCTGAACCCTGCCAGCAGGAGCCAGAGGGCTGGGAAGCAGAATGGGCCAGGCAGGGAGAGCAGCCCTTCCCCAGACGCTGTGGCAGCTGCAGGGATGTCACACCTCCCCTGGCATCCTCACACCCGGGGGAATGCAGCCAGAAAGGGATGGAGATGCCCCACCCCAGGGCTCCCTGCAGCTGATTGTCCCCGGCACAGGCAGATCAGCAGTTCTGACAGAGAACAGGGAGCAGAGAGGATGATCCCTGTCCCCTGTGCCATCCCAGGAGGAGGCGCCTGGGCAGTCAGGGGATCACAAACACCTTCTCTACTTCCTCCTCTCCCACCTGACTGCAAGCCCGAGATCAATGCCAGCCCTTCTCCAGCGGAGAATCTCCTTAACTCTTCCTTCCCCTGCCTGCTCTGGGTGCAGCAGAGCCTGGGAGGGAGTCACAGATCTGGGATTGGGGGGACTGTAAAAGGGAGGGGGCAGCCAAGGACTGCAGAGGGGCTGGCAGCTCTGGGTTTAGTAAGGAAACCTGCTCAAAACGATTCCTAAACTGGAAACTCCTTGAAAAGGACAGAGCTGGTTATTTTGGGAGCAGCCCTTGATCTTTAGATCCTTGCATCAGCAAAGACTGAATAGAGGTGGCCCAGAACCTTCAGTTACAAAACCATGATGCAAACACAGCCCACCCAGGCCAGCAAAGCTCACCAGGCACCCCCATCCCTTCCCAGCAGCCAGTGGCCAGCTTGGAGCACACTGGAGGTGCCACTGAGGCCAGCTGAGGCCACCAGGCTGTCACCACTTACCCGGCTTGGGGTGTGTTCTGGAGCCAGGCAGCAGCAGGGAGAGTCAGCCAGGTCCGTGGCAGAGGCAGAGGGGAGGAGAGGAAGAGGCTGTTAATGCCAAGGCTGTGCCCCACATTCCCCAGGCAGGAAGGAGAAGGGGGCACTGCAGGGCAATGCAGGAAACAGCAGGACACAGGCTTAAAAAAAGAATAAATCACACCTGATTTCCCACTTTGCCCACCTGAAGTGTGGATTCTCTGCTGTCTAACGGGAGGTCAGCACATTGGTGCTCCTCAGGGAAGCAGGGGACTCTCTATCCACCCACCTCTTTGCAAGAAATTATCCCAGCTTTGGAATCTCTTGCCTAGACACGACAACAGGTCCAAGGCCACCAGGAGGGGACGAGCTGGCCTGCCAGCTGAGATCCCCTGAGTCACACCCAGCTGATTTCCTTTGCAAGCTGTGCCTGAAAGCCCTGCTTGGAAATCCTCTGAGGCTTTTGTACAACCCCAGCAAAACAGGCCCAGTGCTCTGAGCCCAAGGAAGAAGTGCCAGGCATTTACTGCAAATCCAAGCACGGAGTTGTGGGCTGGGGTTTAGCAACCCTCCCTCATTGATTTTTGCTCCTAAAGATCCACCAGCATTTGGAGAGAACGAGTCCAGGTCTCTGCTGGCAAAAGGAGGCAGGGAAGGATGGGAAGCTGAGAGATTCTTGTAGGTCATGGTCTGGAGGGGGACCAGGTGCTGCCACCAGCCCTGCACCCCTGGCTCAGCCTGATTCTCACCAGCTCTGGCTGATGATGGCAGAGCACTGGGGATTAACCCCAGACAGATGGAGCATTTTCACTCTTTTTTTTTTTTATTAAGGAATGGCCCTCACCACAGCCAGACACCCAGGCTGAGAGAAGTTCTGGCTGGAGGCACTGCTGTCCAGACTCTGAGGGTTAAGCAGGCTCAGCACAGCCCAGCCTGCTTTTATTCTCTCCCTGGACTTTGTTTTTCTCCCTTGTGGAAGCCATCCTTAAAGAAACACAGCCAGGATTTGAACTGCAGACAACTGTGTGCAGGGGGCAGAGCAGCCACTGACAGTTTCCTGCTGCTCTTTTCACCATCTTGAAACCTTACAAGCCAAACCAGAGCAGGAGAACCTGCAGTAAACCCCACTCAGTGCCCACTTTTGCTGCTGCCCGTGGGTCCTGACCCAACTGCACTTCAGCCAGCACCTTCCCCAGGGGAGTCTGCAGGGAAGCATCACTCCTGCTAAATCTGGCTGCCTGTTTCTAGCCCACAGAGTTGCCCAGAGCATCCCTTCTTGTCCCAGCCTCCCTCTCAGCACAACCACTCGATGTCTGAGCTCTGAAAAGGTGACTTGAGCTCAGAGCAGCTTCTCCTTGGTGCAGCACTTCAGTAGCAACAGGCCAGGAGCAAAGCTGGGCAGTGTTATTAATTTGGCCCAGGCCTGCCAGTAGCATTCAGAGCACTGATTTAACGATGATTAAATATTGATGGTGATTGTAAGGCACTTGGTGATCCTGACAGGAGGAGGCACCCATATGGACAAGAAATTAGTGTAATTTACAGGGCACAACAAGGCTCTGCTTTCTAAATTCCTTGCCCCAGGGGCTTGCAACCGTATTTTCCCTAGAAGTCTTGGCTTTGGGCATCAGATCTTTACTGGTGTAAATAAAGAGGGTTTTTTGTGGTGGGGAGGAGGAGTGGGGGGACCCTCACAAACTGGGAACACCCAGGGGAGAAGGGACACAGGGCTGCTCACCCAGCATCACTGCAGAGCAGCAGTTCCAGGTCAGAAATGGAGCCAGCCCCCTGGGGTATTTCAAGAGCTGGATTTGCCATCCCAGGGGATGCAGCAGCCAGGCACCGAGGACCCCGGGGAAAGAGGCAGAGCAGGCAGCAGCCTCCCTGCACACGCTGCCCAGCACTGACTCAACCAGCTTTTGAAGGGTTAATCCAGCTGTGCTTCTTCCCCTTACCTCTGTTCTCCCCATCCTGGGCCACTCTGTCCTCCTTGGTGGCCAGCTGGGCCTGTGCCATCAGTGCCCCCGAGAGGGCCAGGAGCCCCGCGGCGCCGCTCAGGCTAGAGGGCTGCATGCTGGAGGGGTGGGGGGCCAGCGGGAGGGGGGATGCGTGGTGGGAGAGGTGCTGAAGCTGCTGCTGCTGAAAGAGAAAGAGCAAACGGTCCTGGATGGGGAGGAGGCAGCCGCAGCCATGGCCGGAGCCTCCCCTTCCCGCACGGGCTGCGATGCAAAGCGCGATGGGATGAGAGGGACGGGGAGGGGGGAGCAAGAGCTGTCGGGGCTGCACAGTCTGGGTCACACTCCTGCCCCTTCCACCCGTGGAACTGCGAGTTCCCTGCTCCTTCCATCCACTCCCTGCTGCAGGCACCACCCCAACACACAGCAGAGCCCAAACCGTGGCTCAGCCCTGCTCTGCTCAGCTCAGGGGGTATCCCGGGCCATCCAGCAGCTCTGGGACACCGTGGCAAACCCCTTCACCACCATGGGCTTGTGGTAAAACCCCGACTTCCCCCATCACTGCAGGGCTTTTGCCCCCAGCCAGGCAGTGCCACTCACCCCGACGATGCTGTTCAGCTCCCCCATGGTCACCTGCTTGGCCCGTTCCATCGCCTGCAGGACCTGCTGCTGATGCTGGGGAGGAAGGGCACGGGGGAGGTCACACCCTGCTCGCAGCCCCAGGCTGCACATCCCCTTCTCCCAGCCCTCCAGGAGGTTTTCTTCCCAAAACCTCCCGTTGTTCAGGCTGGGCTTTGATTGCCCCTTCCCAAGAAGCCAGAGCAGTCGGAGGCACATCCCATCCTTACCTCCTGCGTGAGGAAGGGGATAATCTGGGCACAAATGGCACTCAGCCTCTTGACAATCTCTGCCTGGAAGAGGAAGCAGGTATCACCAGGGATGGAGGGCTCAGAGCCCCATCCTGTCCCCCTCCAGGAGAGGGGAGGGCAGCCAAGCATCCTGCAAACACTCAGCCTCGGCGGAGGAGTTGAACTCTCCCCACCCACTCCCTCTTGGTGGAAATTCTCCTGCTGCCTCTGCATCCCTGCTGGGATTTCCCGAGCTGCTGCCAAGGGAGGGCTCTGCCCAGGGCTGCTGGACCCCCTCAGGCTGCCAGGCACACGGGAGGGAACCCACGCCTAAATCCCTCGGTGGAGCCAGGCCAAGGCAAGCTTCAAGCTGTCAGTCCTTTCTCAGCCCAGCTGGCTCTGCTCAGCCCAAACCCACGCTGGCTTTGCCGTGGCCAGCGGGCAGGGACGGAGGGGAGCCGAGCCACAGGCACTGGCAGCGGGCCCTCCCTGTGCCTTCCCTTCCCAAACATCCAGCTCAAAGCCAGGGCAGAGCAAGCAGAACTTGCACAGATCCAGCAAATCCTGCAAGGCAGCGCTGCCCCGAGCCGGAGCAGGGACTCCACCCCCGGCAGCTCCCCCTGCTCCTTCCAAAGGGGGAGCAGAGGCACAAAGCACCCCTGGACCTGCCCCTGCCCACAAGGGAATGCAGAAAACCTGGTGCCTGCTCTGAGGAGAGGCTGTGGTTGCAGACAAACCCACAGCCTGGCCGCGTTCCCCCCGGGGAACTTCCGAGGAAAGGGCTGCGCCTTCCAGCCCAGCCTGGCCAGGAGAAAACCCAGGACTCCTGGGGAAAACTTGATTCCCCCCCCCCCCCCCCTCACACACACACACACACTGCAAATCCACCCAGGGCCTGGCTGCTCTGAAGGGTTTTATCATCTCAGGTTTCTGACAATCCCCGCTGGTGTTGCCGAGGTCAAACCACGCTCAGAGCCAAGGGAGAACAAAGGGAACATTCACCTGCTGCGCTCAGAGGCTGCTGGGCCCCGCACCCACCAGCACCCTGTGCTCACCTGCAGGTCCCAGCTGCTGTCCCAGCCACTGCCACGGCTCCCAGAGACCTCCCTCCTCCAGCCCTGCCCAGCCAGAGCCACGAGCTGGGCCCAGGTGGGTCAGAGCTCCTGCTTCTCCACCACTTGGCCATCACCTCGTGGGCAGAGTTGCCAGCCCCACACGGCTTGGGCCACCCCTGGGTCCCAGCCCCTGGAGCATGGAAGGATGGCAGGAATGTGCTCGTGGTCTCTACCACACTCCCTGCTAACAAAAGGAGCAAACTCGGAGGGGCTGAGCCAGCTGGAGGGATATGGCAGTTGACTTGCCACTTTGTCAGGCACTGGTCCAAACTAATTTCCCTGGCAGAGAGCCCATGATGACTAGATTGATAAATCTGAAGAGGGAAAGCAAATTAACGCTGGAACAAAAGGGGAACCAGGGAAGGGTGAAAACACTCCTCTGGCTTTGGGAAAGGAAAAGGGGATTAAGAAAAAAAGAAAAGAAAGACAATCCATTTGCCTCTGGGCTCTAGCTCCTGCTGTTGCCTCCTCATCCCTCCTTCAGCTGGGGCCCCAGGGCTCACAGCAGGGCTCTGAGTGGTTCATCTTTGGGATGGCAGGGAGGGGGCCCTGTCCCAAGGAACTCAACAACACATCCTGACAACTGCTGGACCCCTTTGCAAGCCAGTCCCTTGCACAGAGCTGTGTCACATCTCCCATGCCATTACTGCTACACAGGGATGAGGAAGATCATTTTCCAACAAAATCTCCAACCTTGGCCTCTTCCTCTTCCCCACTATGCCCTGCTGCTGGCCCAGAGCCCACTGCACTCACCTGCTTGTGCATTTCAATGTTCAGGCCGTAGGACATCTCGTAGTACTGAGAGGAAAACCACAACACAGCCTGGTTAGGAGCTGTCCAGAGCCACTGACCCAGCACCAGCCTGGGGTTTGGCCGGCTCCAGCCCACGAGGAAGGGCTGCCCCACACACCAAGGGCTGACACCCCACGCCAGGAGCCTGGGACAAGGCAGGGAGCAGCCCCAGGCTGCTGACACCTGCAGCACTGGTTGAAGCCAGGGGAAGCCAGGAGCTGCCCCCCCACATCCAGTCCTGGCCTGTCCCATCCCACTGGGAACCTGGACTCACACCCTGGCACAGCTGCCCAGCCACGGTGACTGCAGTTACCCCTTCACCAGCCACAGGGACTCTGCCAGTGGTGCCGGCTCCCTCCCTCACACCTGGGGAGACGGAGGGACCAGAGGAGCTGCTTTCCTCCAGCAAAGCCTATTCCAGAGGCAGCAATCCACTTCTGGGCAGGGATCCCAAGCCATGGGTGAGAGGAATGTACCCTGCAGTATCAACACCCCAGAGCCTCACAGGCAGGGCTGACTTCACCCCAGGGCATCTTTTTGCCTCTTGGATGGCATAATTCGGGTTCCCCCTGTTCCCTAGAGGGGCCAGTCATATCAGATGCTAAAGAAGAGGGAACACTGCTCATCCTCTGCTGTCCCCATCCTCTTCCCTTCCTCCCAGCAGCTCCCCTGCTCCTGACAGGCTCTGGCTGGTGCTCAGGTCGATCTGTCTTGGGGCCAGTTAACCCCTCACTGGCAACTCCTGCCCTGCTCCTTCCCCTTCCACCCAAAGCACAAGCCTTGCACTATCAGCTCTGAAACACTCACCCTTTGGGACACACACAGGGAGGAGTGGGGGAGCTCTCTTAAAAAGGCCAAATAGAAAAAGGTAAAAGAAAATAAAAGAGACAAAACCTATGGCAGGATTCCCGGGCTCCAGCAACACTGAAGCAGCAGCAAAAGAGCCAGCGTTGCTAGGAATGGTGATTAACTCCTTCCTCCCTCATCTCCCCAGCCCCAAGGTCAGCCCTGGGCAGGGCAGTGGCGCCTTTGGTGGAGCGGCTGAGGGGAGCCCCAGCCCCTGGAGGCCTCTGAGAGCAGCAGCCCGGGGGGACAGCCCTGGGGAAGGGCTGGGGGGGACAGGGGACAGGGTAGGGGCAGCTCACCATGACATAATGTCTCTGCATCTCTGTCTTCTCGCTCACCAGCTTCTCGCATTCCAGCTTTAGGCTGCAAAGGGGACCCAGGGCTTCTGTTCACGGACCTGCATCTCCTGCCACATCCCTCCAGACCCCATCCCCGGGACCTCAGCGAGCCTGCCGCACGTCCTGCCTCCCCCTGCGGGCTGCAGGGCTGTCACACGCCCTCCCTGGGGCACCTGCACCCCACGGCCGTGCTGCGCACACACCTGTAGCGCCCACCCAGAGCTCCGTGCCCTCCGTGCCCCTACAGCCCGCCCAGCCAGAGGAAACAAACCGCGGCTGATCTTCCCCTCGCGACCCCCGCGCAGACCTGGCGCCCAGCTGAGGGTTTCACGCTGCTCCTCAGCCCAGACCCCTCTCTCCTTCCTCCGCAGGTGCTCCCTCCACCAGGCGCCTTTTCTCCATCACCTCCTTCCCCACTTTCCCCCCAGCCCCCTTGTCCCGCAGCCTCTGCCCG
>VZRZ01002715.1:37462-49393 GCA_013398175.1 Climacteris rufus | reverse complement strand
TTTAAATCAAGTCTGCTTGTCATCTTTGGTATTGCCCGGACACCGTAATTTACATTTCTCCTTTATTCTGGGATGACTGTGTCCAGGAATGATAAATTTAAAGTCATTCTTCAGGTCTTACCATCTGGGCCAAAAGATGAGAGTCTCTGGCACAAGGTCCAGTGCCTAACAGAAGAGCAAACCTCATCCCTCTGATCAATAGGAGAAGGAAGTCCAAGGTGAGCCAAGGCCATTTTTTACCTCTACAATGTGCACCCTGAGAGTTCACCTCACACTTGACATGGGGAAGGTGCAGCTGCTGTGCACTGGTAGCAACCAGCAGCCTGTAACACCATGTTGTGAAAACTCTTCAAGGATTTATGACACAGCCAAACTAGCAGCAAATATTAATGAAGACAGCTGGAGAAGAAAAAAGACGACCAAACAGAAAAGCAATGTGACATTGGGGAGCCACTGTCCTTTCCAATCAAAGTTGGCTTTAGTATGTCTCCATCAAACTTCTACTGGGAGAAAGACATACAATACTTTTTTTCCCCTACTGACCTTCTAGGAAACATTATTTTCAAAAGTATCCAGAAACATCACAGAAAACCCCAAAATTGTTGAAATCCAACCACAACACATTAGATATTAGAAAGGGCACAGATACCCATTGCATTTGGCATATGACAGCAATGATGAGAATAAAAGGTGATAATTTTTAACTTATTTCACACAGCTGGAACCAGGACCACATTCTGAATGCAGTATTTTCTCTACAATTTATACTTGCTATGAAGTCCATTTATTTTAGTAAGCTGTCTAGACATAGGGCAAGTTTTCTTTACACACTGTTTACTTTGAAAAGATGTCAGTGCTGCTAACGCGTAAGAATTCACACCTATTCTAAGAATGATTTCAGTAATTCAAATAATCTTCCTTAGCATTTTTAGCTAAATTTCTGCAAACTCTTTAGCCACAGTATTTCTGTGCAATGTCCAGCTACCACACTACGAGACCAGTTTGACAGAGTTTCTAGCTCCACACAGAAAGATTAGCCTATAAACACTGTTTACTTATATTTCCTCCACTATACCTGACATAGTAACTGCTTTTTTTCTTCTTCCTAACAGTGCTAATTGTTTGAACTCTTCACATCAATACAGAGAAGCCTCCAAAATTTGCAAGAGGCCTTACCAACATCTTCAAAACTGCTTTAAGTTTTCTAGAGTTTATCAAACTCTGCATTTTTCCCAGTTTTCAATATGGAGGCAATACATAAAGCAAACAACTAAGACACCTCCTCATCTTGTCCTCCCCCATCCCAGAGACCAACAGCAACTGCATGTCTTGCAACTCACAGGTTTTGTTACTGAAATCTTAAAAGAGTGGCTTCAGGTAGCAGCATTTAGTGCAATAATGCTTCTACAAGCCATGAGCAGTTATTAAGATAAAATGTAGTACCTTAAGTTTGACTTTTCTCCCTGAAAACAACCTTAAGATAAACATAATTCACATTAAAAAAAAAACACAACAGAAAAAAACCCAAACAATATAAAACAACCCTGAATTTTAAAAGTATGGAAATAGCAATATGAAAGAGAAACTCATCAAATCTACTTGCAAAGTTAAACTTCATCTTCTATGAACGTATTTGTCCTTCCATTATTCTAAGTAAAGTAAAAATATCTGCTAGGTCAGCAACAACTGCCATAATCTGCATGGTAGAAGTCTAGCACTGACAGAAAGGAAATGAGCACTTCTATTCCCTCAAAGAGGCATCAGCTGCAGCCTTCTTTTGCAAGACAACTACTCGCCTTCCAAGTGTCAACTGAGGGTCTGACCTACATTAGAAAAAAATTAAAATACTTTTATAAAGGACTGAAAAGAAAGAAAATCCTTTCCATACACAACCACAATTAAGAAATAAGAATCTCTTTCAGTCTAGTAGCAAGCTGATTAGTCAATAATCAATTATTTCAAGCAGTGATCCAGTGAATGAACTAATTCAACTGTTCCTCAAAATCTCACTAGGCACAGTGAGTGAGTACAGGTGAAGAGGGAGCTTTAGGCTCTCTCTCTTTTCCCATGCCAGACTCTATCATCTGGCTTATTGAACACAGTGCTGGAACATGTGTGATGTCTAAGAGCAAAAGGATTCTACAAGGATTCTGCACTGTAATGACCAGAAAGAGCAGACAGCATAATCTGTCTGCTGAGCTACAGGCAGCATGTCCAGGAGGAAAGCAAGAACCTGCAGAAAAACAAAGAGGATGTAGGAAACACACCAGTAAACCTTTTCCTAAAAAGAAATTTGACATCCTTCAGAGCCAGTGTACAAAAAGTATGCTCAGACTGCAGCAACTACAGCCAACACAGCCAGTGCTGCACTTCTTAGAGCAACCCCAGTGCAAGGCAGCAGACAGCTACAGGAAAATGAAGCCAGTTAAGTATTTAGAAAAACAAAACTAATTAAAGATAAATGGGGAGAGGGAGATTTCCTCTGTCTGCCAAACTATAAAAGCAGGCCTGTATAACTAGAATATACAATATTTAAATTACAATATTTAAAGTTGTACCCATGACGACTACAAAATATTCAGGCCAGCCACACATGGACAACTTTTTTGTAATAGTTCAACCTCCATCAGAATTAGCTAGGCAATTAATTCCTTGAAAATAAACATTTTTGTGCATTTCAAATAAAATTTTAACATACAGGAATACAAATTCAAAGGTTCTTGGGTTTTTGTGTGTTTTCCTCTTGATTCTGGCTTTAAAAAGACTCTTGGTCTGCCTGCAGAGAGCAGCACACAAACCATCACACAGCAACTTGCACCCAAGTGAAATGCCCAGCTGGAAATCACATTTGACAGGGAGGTGACCCATGATCTTCCACTCTATAAAGCAGGGGGTGAAATGAAATGGCAGCTGGGGACCCAGTGTCAGGCACAGCATCAGCTCAGGCATCACCCACACATTGCTTGGTGTGCCAATCACCACTGTTAACCTCCCTCCCTAACTCCTCACTTCTGCTATACTTGAAAGTTTATTCCAATGCAAACACTGAACTAAGGTTTGAAGATGAAAGGTACAAAAGAAAAATTAAAAAAAAAAAAAAAGGCTATGAAAGATTCCTGAACGCAAAGCCTCTAAGGAAAAGAAACAAAACCACCAAATACAAACAAACAAAAAAATTCAATAAAAATTAGAACAAAGCATCTGTATTACATTTCATATTTAACACGTCTCCTGTCTATCTAGCTTGTGGATGTCTCCCAAAAGAAACGTAAATAAAAAACTGTAAAATAATTATAAAACCCTCACCAACCAATACCAACATGGTGGGATGTTTCACTCAGGTTTATCTCACACTATTTTCATCTCCTCTGACATCTGCTGAATTATGGGTTTGAAAAGAGACATTTTCAAGGAAACGAGAATTTTCCCCCAAGTAGCTTAGTGCCTGTACATGAAAGCCATTCCAGGAGTCTCACTTAGCACTGGAAACACAGTAGGAAAAAACCAAAAAAGCACAGTAAGTACCAAAAACACACTAACATGCCCCATGCTGCAATGTATCATATAGCTCCTCTGCCATATCCTTTTAACTTAAATCACTGTTGCACATTTTTCAGTTCTTTCAGGTTCACTTTACCATTGCATTTTCCTTCAAAATTTGCATAGAGATCGATCAGTTAATTCAAGGACTCAGCAGGTGGTGACCAAAAAAACACAACAGGAAAAAAACCCCCCAAAAACAAGAACAAAACCAAAGCAACAGATTCCCACCACAAATCTCTGGGTGAAGCAGCAGCAACAGCAAGGGCATCTCATATATTCCCAAGCACAGTAGGGAACTTTTCAGGAAAAGTAGATTGCTGCAATCCGTCTGGCAGTGTTTCAGCCAAGGGACTCTGAAAAGGCATTTGCAGGTGTGCACTTTGCACTTCCTTCTGTTCAATGCCTCAAACCCCAACAGAAGTGAACTCCCCAGCAGCACATCCCCTTCTCCCTCCTCACCAAGCAGCTGTAAGGATGGCAGCACAAGAAACAGCATTATGACATTTCTAGCCCAAAGGGCTACTATCAGATCTAGTAGAATTTCTTGAACGTGTAGGTGCAGAAATGCTAATGAGAGGTGAATCATTCATGCAAAAATACTCAAGTACATTCAAAACAGTCTAAGTGCAGCGTGTTCCCCTTAAAGAGAGAAATTACACTATTTCATCCCTGGTTCTTCTGTTAATATGGGCAGTTCTCATTTGAGAAGTAACCAGGGGGAAGGGCTTTTTCCACACATTTTTGTATGGTGGATGCAACTCATTCCAATGTGGAAGTCATCTGGGTTTCTGTGTATTCATACATCCCTATACTAGGTTCTATGCTGAACACCTCACTCTCTAACTTAGAGAAGCCTTCAAAAGTCCTGCAGTTTTCACCAAGACAGACATTTTGAGCTAAAATTTTAAGCCACACATCCCTATCACTTGTCTTTGAAAGTTTATTGCACTTTTGTGCTGCAGCAAGCTCACACTGCAGAACAGTGAAAACACAAATACTTCTTTCTGAAAACACCAACTCTTCTACCTCAAACACACAATTTCTTTGGACAAAATTAAAATATATCTTGAGATTACCTCAATTAGCAAAGCATCACCAATGAATCACTTAAAACACATTTTTAATCAAAAGAAGCACAGTGGTAGTTT
Organism: Climacteris rufus; assembly: GCA_013398175.1. NCBI lineage: Eukaryota > Metazoa > Chordata > Aves > Passeriformes > Climacteridae > Climacteris > Climacteris rufus. Next base: position 44,702 of record VZRZ01002715.1, on the reverse strand, counting down.
AAAGTCAAGACAGAGTATTTATTATCACTTGAAGCAGGGTAGGTGTTTTTCCACAGCACCCATTTTCCCTCATGAAAGCATACTTTAATGACATCAAAATACAGAATTTAGGGGTTTTTTAATTATAAATTGAATTTTTGTGATATGTTGAAATCATGTTTATTTTTATGTTTCAACACTTCTACTACAAGGTACATCAAACCTTGAGAGAGGTCTTTAGGGATATTATTACATTACTAATATTTAGAGAAATTTACCTTTTAACTATGTCCACAGAGTTCTGTATTCAGAACACAAAGAATTCTAATGAGACCAAGAAGATTAAAAGAAAACATAGGTGTCATCTCAAAGAATTATGCCAAGTCAAGTATTAAAACCCTCTCTATGTGTTAAAATTAGATTTTTGAAACACAGCTGGCTGGCTTCATTGTTTTTAATGATGTTTATTTTTAAACTAGAGAGATACCACAGAAAGATAGCTCCCATTATAATTCTTGTGTAAGGAAGATAGTAATTGTTTCCCTGTGGGTTGCAATGGCAACTGATACAAAAAAATTATCCATACTGACAGTAAAATTTACCATCCAGGTTTAATATTAAGACTACTAAAATCCAGAATTGGTAGAACTACCATCTGTTAGAAATCCTATGGGGTTTTTTTCATTTATTTGATGTCAAAGGCTTAATTTTTAACTTGGTGTTTACTGCACACATTTTTCAAAGAGGAAGGCTGCCCGTCTGAGAGCAACCAAATCACCAGCAGTCAATTCCTGGGATGACAAACTAAAGACTGTGGCTGGGTAGCAAACCATCCCAGTGGTAACAGCACCAAAGCTGCTGGGTTTCTCAACTTCCCAAGCCCTTTTGTTTTTGGCATTAGTGAGGAAGCTGGCTGTGAAGAGGGTGCAATACATGGTTCAACACGTCCACCAGCAGAGCAGCTACCCTGTGTGATTATGCTTGCCAAATTTGAGAGTGGGAGTTAAATCCTCTCCACACCTGGCTGCCACACCAGAGGACTCAGCAGCCAAGATGCACAACCAGAAACACAATTCAAAGCACCAGGAAACCCAGGATGGTTGCTGCTGCCCACAAGGACAAAGAACTGAACACACCAAAACCGAGTCACGTTTACCTAGGGGGACACAGGATGCCCTGCAGGCAGATCACAAAGCAAGGTGCCAGAGACACAAAGCCAGGGGAAAGTGGAAATCTTTCAGCCAGCAGCTTAGAGGCCATCCACTGAACATTTCTTTGCAGAAGCTGTGTCTTAATCACTTTCAAATCACTCCAAATCAACTCTTGCACGTGTTTGGACAAACAAGATGTCAGTGTCCCTTCACTACTAACATACTGACATTCCAGTAACTTCACTTGGCCTGCATAAAATACTGAGTACTAGCGTAATTTGAACTCACCAGCTTAAAATTTCATCTGTCCATGAATTCTGAACACAGCAAATCTCAAAAGGCCTTCTAGAGTCCCTGTCAAACACATGAAAAGGAACAACATCACCCAGCTCAAAAATTTGCTTGCTAAATTGGAAACTGCAGGTAAGGAAAAACTCCCTGCTGAATTCCCAGCTTTCCTTGCCAGATTTTTATATGATGGTGGCTCATTACCCCTACCTTCTCCTCCTTTCAAGCACCTAGTCTTCAGCATTGTTTTGAACTTGTAATGTTTAGTCGTTTTTCCTTTACCTGATGGAAAATGAGATTCCTTTTATTCACAATCCTCAATGGTAAAACCAACAACCACATACTTTTTTTCTGCCCAGTCTCTTTAAGGTCTTCTTCCTCACTGCTTCAATCTCTCACACAGGAAATGCAGGTTCCTTCCACTGCTCTGAAAATTTACTGGTTTGCAGATTCCCACTGAATTGCAAATAAGAGCACTGAAGGTCAATATTTGGCACAGCTGAACAGTAGGAGGTGACTGCGAATTTCAGTACCATACTGCAGCAGTTTGCAGTCTATTCTCCTCTAAGTTCTCCCTCAACTAAGTGCTGAAAAAATAACACAGAAGGCAACAGGATGGCTTCCCTTTTTTACCCATCATCAGGGGATTACTCAGACCTCGATTTTGCACCATTTGGGAAAGGCTCCAAAGAAGAAACCAATATAATCTTGAATATCTTGGTTTGTTAGTACACCTTTACCAACTACAAGTAGGACATGTCTGTTTCCAGAAGCAAGGGATGGGGAGAAATAAGAGGATGGGTTTCTTGGCATCATTCTACTTTGGACATTTTCACTGTCCCAAACATGAAAGCATTAGATTACATTTAAGCCATCATCTGGAATCCTACTGCAGTGAGTATTGGTAAGATCACACATTCAGAAAAATATCTGCTGTCAGAAAACTCCCAGAGAATTACATTTTTAATGGCTAAACTACCCTTAGGAAGTCAGCTAAAACTGATACCTCAACTTAAGGTATCTCAGGATCTGGTGACAACTACAAAACCCTATGCACCATGAGATTTCTGCAGCCATCATTTATCAAGGTTTTAATTTTGCAAATCACTCTAGAAAGTCCTAATGCTAATATAATATTACCATAAACGTCATAGGCAATGATTCCACAGCAGGTAATAAAAAGCAAGTCACCTCACCCACTCAGCGTTCAAGGAGTAAACGACAGGAGCTGAAACAAGAGCCATTAAACTTTGCCCACTTGTGTTTATCCTCAGATAAATCACAAGCTCTCTCCAAGAGGAGAGCGCTACATTCTCAACCACCAGCACTAATTCATCCAGCAGGATACAGCTTTCCTCCTGCCCTATCTTCACCACTGGTAGAGTGGAAAGGAACAATTGTACAGCTCCATCGGCCACCAGGCATCTCTCAGGCATCTCTCAGTTCTGGTACCTGTACACTGAACAAGTGAGATAAAAGCTCACACACCCAGCTGAAAACTACTCTACCATAAAGTTAACTCTCCCTTACATCAGCAAGCTCATCTGATCACACCACTGTAGGAACACCAGAAGTTTCTCTACGGCGGGTGTAGAAAAAACAATCAAGACAGGATTTTTCAACTGCAGTCCACTTCTATCAGTGTAAGCTATTAAATCAAATGGTAAGCTTCTTAAGAAAGAACAAAAAGGAAAGCGGAGGGCACTGCTGGGCAAACTAGAATTTCCTGCACATTGTGAAAGAATTACACATAAATTAAATTAAAACACTGCAACTGGCCAACACTGGAAAGGATTTGATTTAAGCTTTATGTTTATGTTAACTTAAGCATTCTTGGCAATTCTGACCACCTTCACTAGGTCAAGTTTGATTTTATTTGAAGTTCAATATGAAACACTACACGAATGGTCTTTTAAATGTACAGAAGAAAAATGTACAGATACAAGAATAGGTAATATTTAATGCATTATTCTTCTAAGAATCTACCTGCCCATAATATAGTGACAACCACTGGCAGCAGTACCAACCTTTACGCCACCTTACATTTTTCTCAGCATCAACTCCATTGACCTACAATGCTATCTCAGACAAATGTCACTCCAGAAATTCTGCCATCAAGGAATTCAGCTGCCTTTCTGAAAGGTCTCTTTGTAATAGCACCACTGTATGACAGACTGATTGCTACATATAATAAGACTGTTTTGATTGGAATTCAATATACTACTACTTCATAGCTCAGCACTCACCAACAATGTTAAAGAGCACACCTCATATACCTGGCTTGTACTTCTATTTTTCTGGTCATTCTCCTGTCATGCTTTACCCCACAGCACTGGAAAAAAGCCTCATATGGGCTATTCTCTGCTTTAAGAGCACACTTCTAAGACCACTGTCATCCTTTGATCTTTTCTCTGGTCAAACAAAAGAGCAGTCTAAAGTCATTTTTCTTCAGGTCTCACATCTTTTGCAAGTATGATGCAATCTCTTCATTTAAAAAGCTCTATTTTAAAAACATCAGACCAGAACTATGCACTGTATCTTAATATCGATCCCCTAAAGCTACAGTGGGTCACAGGAGGAAATCTCCCTCATGTTTTAATCAATCCTCCCCCTGGTTGTAAATCAACACCTTCACTATTCAGATTAAAAAATAAAAAGCACACAACTATTAACAGCTGTCAGTAATAAGAGTAATAATAGCAATACATGCAAAAAAAAGCCAATTTTAAAAAGTCGTATCTGAAGGTGTTATTTTCAATGTTGACCAAAATAAATTTCTAAATCTTCTGTGCAACTAATAATTCAGTTCTATTTTAGTTGCTTAAGTGCTTCTGAATGTAACACCCATAGTGATATTGTTCTGCAATACTGCTTCCAAAATTATTTGCAAATGCACGCTGCACTGTCACTGTGTCCAATGACAGAAATCTGGTGTGAAAACAGCCACACAGAGCCATTTGAAAATAAGATACAGAACTATTCTGTTCCCCTCAGTGGCTGTAAGAAGGGCTGCTGGGCAGTGACTCTGAGCAGCAGCCCTGGCAGCTCCTGTAAGGCACACTGGAAGCGTGGAATAGCTCCCATGCACAAAAAGTAGAAGATGAAGAGGCTTTTGGGAGAAGGAAGTCCAGGATGTACCTGAGAACAAGGTTTAGTCAGGAGTGTGTTTTACATTGCTCTAACTCAAACCTTGTTAAAAGTGAAGTGCTTATGAGCCTACTAGCTACTTTTTGATTTTTAATATACAGTAAGGATGTCATGGCTTACAGGGTTTTACAGGGCTGCTGCATTAAACTGAAGTTATGTCAGTAAATACTGACTTGATTCTTTCCTATTAAAAAGCCCCACAAAATAGAAAAGAGCTACTTGATGACATTCTGTCAGTATGCAACCATTAAACCAGGGCTGGAAAAAAATTTGACTCATCCCTGACATACATGAAACTCACTTTGGCAAGGTGAACAGGACGCCACTGCTTTCTGTGAACCGAGCTCCTGGCCCTTGCAGTTCAGAAATGTCTTTACCTCACTTACGCCACCACTCCCACCTCTGCAAGACACCTCCTATTCCACAACATCACTTCCAGACGTTCAAACCCTCCTAGGGAATAGTTTGTGACCGCCTACAGTTTAATGCTACCCCAAATCTGAATTACTAATTTAAACGAGGCTTAACTAAACTACTTAAATGGTGACTAAATGCCATTCTAATTACAGAGAACACTTTTGCAATTAACTAGCTCATTTCAGGAGCTGGAGCACCAACTTACAGAAAACAGAACGTCGCTCATACATACACATCTCTGGTCTAGACAGGTTAAGTGAAGAGTCTGGCAATAAATTGAAGCTAAAAACGTGTCACAGTTCTGAGGAGAAACCTCTCTCCTACACTTTCTCTGAGGCAAATTTTCCTTCACTGACTTTGTGTTTAAAATGAGGTTTTGAATCTGCAGCCACTGTATTTTATAACTATTTGTTGTCTTAATGGGTATTTTAAGGTAGTAGTAAAAACACCACCACAGCAGCATTGAGCTGAAGAAATGAAGAAAATAAGCACAAGAAGTATGAGCCTGCCTCATGGAAGAGACTAAGTACCAATAAGTTGACACCCAGCTAAAGACAAAAAAGAATTCTGCTGTGCACATTTAGAGATTTCGATGCCAAAAAAAAGGCAAAATTATATTTTAGCTTATGAAGCACACAAATCTGATCCTTTATTTCTGCCTAAAATAAACAGTTTTTATCCATATACACAGAAACACAAGTGCACTGAATATACGCGTGAGGCACTGTTTTAACTGAGACTGGTTACTTGCCCTTACGGGTAAACAGAAGAAAATGCTGTGAGTTATTATCAGTGCACAGGCTGATATGCACAGCTCTTGGTACATCAGCTTCAGTTTCAAAATGACTGAAGTAACAACCCTTTCTCCCATAGCAGCAAACACAGAACAGGTGATGTTCTTGCATTCCAATTCAGGTTTCAACACAGACAAAGTAGTAATTGACTTTTAAAGCAATGGCTTCTTGAAACCTGCTCTCCTAAGGTAAAAAAATTTCTGTTTATTGGTTTTTGTTATTCACGAGTCAGATTAAAAAAACATGCAGTCATCCAAAGTCAGGAATTACTGCTCTTATGTTCACAAGTCAACAGCCAAAAATGCTGGTAATCCCACAAACTAAGCAGGTATCAAATCAAAGACGTTAAACACTACACAAAAATACATATTCCCTTACTTTCTAACATTTCACCAGGCAAAAATTTTAAAATATGTGGAGACAGAATTTGAAAGGAGAAATACTCCACAATAATATTAGTTTGGTATCTCAATGAAAGTTCTAGTCAGAAATTAAGTTACCATTTAGCACTGAAAAGCTACTACTATAAAAACCCCCACTTGTACAAGAAGTTATGATCTACCTTTTAAGCTGATATATACAGCAGTGGCCCATCTAACTTTCATAGGAACTAAGCCTGCATATTTCACATAAACTGACATTTTTTGGTCCTGATATTAACACAGATCATAGGTATTTCTGCATATAGAAGCATTTCCTTCACTGACCATAACCTAAGGCCACTGTCAGTCAGAGGGAGATTCCAATGGCCAAGAAAAAACATTCAGTGACTGGGTAGTTCTGACAGTCTTCTGTTCAGCAATATTCCATCCGCAGGAGGCGGCACACAAACTGCACACAGAAGATTCCTGAACGCTGTCTTTCTCGGAATTACATTTGCACATAACTGGTTCAGCGTGAAGCCAACAACTTCACGCTAAAATAAGTTTAGCTGCTTTCCCTTAAGTCAGCCATTAAAAAAAAAAAATCTTCGTGCATAATCGCTCCATTTCCCAGTCACCCTAAGAAACACTAAGCACCCCTCCAATTTATTCTGCGAGACTGGTTCGCTAAGCGAGCGGATCAAACAGAAACTGCTCACAAAGGTGTTTCATACAGACTCCCGGGGCTGTCCGTAAATTGTCATTTCTACTTTCTCGTTTTTAGAAGCGACGGGCCGAGGTCCCCTCGAGCTGCAGGGGCTGGGCCGGGGGGCGCCCCAAGCAGGGGGCCGATAAAAGCCAGACCCGAGCGATATAAAGCAATTCAAAAACACCCTAGACAGCAAGAGGAAAAAAAAAAAAAAAAAAAAAAAAAAGCNNNAAAAAAAAAAAAAGAGAAAGCTAAAAAAAAAAGGCAGGAAAAGCCAGCAAGCGAGGAGGGCAGGCGGCCGGCGGGCTCCCGCTGCCACACACGCTCCCACCCGCGCACGGGCGCCCCCTTCCTTCCTTCCCCCTCCTCCCGCGATTCCAGTCCCACCCGCTC
>VZRZ01002715.1:0-36416 GCA_013398175.1 Climacteris rufus | reverse complement strand
GGGGCGGAGGGAGAGGGGCAGCGCTGATGGGCACGGCCAGCGGCGCCCTCAGCCGCCCCGGCCCCCGGGGAGCCCTCGGGCTGCGGCACTGCGGCACTGCTCTCCCTCATAAAGTCATGATTGGGTGAGCGCGTCTCCCGTAGTGAGTGAGAGCTCGTAAAAAAGGAAAGAAATCAAATCCCATTTGAACGCAGCTGCTGGCAGGCGCTAGGTGAAATCCTTCTAGGGGAGGAAGGGATGCTCGCCCGCCCGGGGAATCCCACAGCCAAGCCCTGCCGCATGGGCCGGTGTGGCACGGCCCTGAGACCCTGAATTGGCACCTGAAATGCTGCTGCTAGCCGGGATAAACGTCCAGAGGAGGGAAAAGTGACACTGGAAAACATGGAGTCCAGGAGAGAAAGAAAAATGCCTTTTGCCTTTTGTCTTCCAATACAGCTCTCAGTGTTGTATTTGCATTTTATGTTTTGGACAGGTATCTGTCCAAAGGCAGGAAGAGCGCTTTAAACTCTCGGACATTTTATGTCCAAAATGAAATACTGGAGACCTGCATTTATGATGTGTGGTTTGAAACTTAACATACTTTTCTTTTGTGTTAGGGGTTTTTGAGTATGGTCCTTTCCTTGCCTTTTCCTTCACATGGGGCAGAGTGGACTTCTCTAATAGGGAAAGGTACTTGGCAGAAAGGTAAAAATACACCAATTTATTCTTTATTATGTAATTTGTTGCCGCCATTATTAAGAGTACATCTTAACAGCATGCCCTGGTACTAGGAGGATGAAAATAGCAATTTTCATTTCATCAGCAAGAGGAAAATTTTCAATAATGCAATATTTCTTTAGAGTCATAGCCAGGCACATTGGAGCAACAATGAAGGCACTAAGTTTGCCTTTGTTTCTCACAGAGTTCCATCCAATTCTATGTCCAACACTTTTTTTTTTCCCTGCATTTGGTAAACAAATACTTTTTATGACATCAAGGAAAATGCATAATCTTTTCAGAAAGGTATGCAGCCCTGCACAATGTGGTTCAGCACCGTTTAAGAACTGGAAGTGTTACAATATACTGTGGTTCTTGGGTGCCCAAGGGAAAGAGATTTTTACTATCATTGGTCACAGGACTGCCAAATGTTATCTCGTAAATCCATGTCTTTCACAATGGATGAGGTAAGAAAGAACCTTTCTTTCATTCTGGTTGGTTTAGGTGGTAATGTCCATGGCAATGAGATATAGCTACATTGCTTTCGTGGTTATTTGAATACCAAAAAGAAACATTTGACACCGCAGAAGTTGTTCACTGAATACACAATATGGTCCCCGCAGCTTTCCCATAAAAATACACTGTGGGAAAGCAAACAATATGAATAATACTTGTTTTCCCTCTCGTAGTAAGGGGTTCAAATTGCTTAAAAACATTTATCTTGGTTTTCAGATATGTAATGTTGAGAAAATAATATGTAACTGATGAGGCTATCTTCAAGCAGAGAGTCATGCTTTTTGGGGAATTCCCTTTTAAGTGAAGCATTACTTTGTGGATTTAATGTTGGAAAAAGAGAAGTGCGCTTGCACCTTTGAAATCTACAGGAAAACTGGCACAGGCTTAATGAGGATGTAAGATGCAAGCCAGTGGGTTTTATGCGAGGTTAATGTCCCATTTTTCTGGGTTGTGAATAGCAGTGTGGGGGGCGGTGCTTCTTTTCATACAGTTTCATACAGCAATTCACAGGCTTTGGGAGATTCTGCAAAATGGTGTTCATTTTGAGAAATAAAGCAAATGCAAATGCGTCCCTGAGGTTTGAAAAATACTGTGTTCTGTGTACAATATAATAAATCCAAACTTCTTCCATTCCTGTAGTGATCTGCTGCTCTCTCTTCAAGAGCAAATGCTTCACTAAATATGTCATTGAACTTTAAAAAACTGAGCTCAACAAGTAAATTTCAGGATTCTGTAGATTCTATTTATTTGATTCAGTGGTGGAAGATACAATTTTGTGACTGCTTTTTGTCAATTAAAACTTTGCAAGCCTAAATGTGAGACACTACCTGCCATAACTCATCTTCCCACCCGTAACTTCCATCTCTGCACCTCTTGTCTTCAGATACAGAAACACACTCACCACTCACCTTACTTAGAAAATCTGCTAACTAGGGTTGCCTCCAGGTTGGTTCCCAACCAGCCTAGCCAGTTTCAGTCTCTTCTTGCCAGTGAGACATAGGAAGACTATTTTGTTTTTGTATTTCTTTTAATGCAGGCAGACGTGACTCACTAGGTGAATTTGCACACAGCATTAGCTCCAGCATGGGATGTGGTGGAATTACTGCACTTGTAGCCTGCTGAGCTGCTCCTGCATGGCAGCTGCAGTACCTCTTGGGTTTGTAGGGCACGTGGTACATCTCCAGACTGAAACGTGCTTGCTCAGTCAGTCCAAAGAATGCAGCATCCTTTGGAGCTGCTGTGCAAGTGTAACAGATCTCTGTGTACCGAGCAAGGTCTTGCTGAAACAACCAGTTTTGTTATACCTGCTGGATGAAGTCCTAAACTCCAACTCCTGTAAACAGCCTCTCTTGCAAGATAGGAGGCTGAGGATGCTCAACAGTGAATAATGAGCACAGCATCCTCCTTCAAACCCACCCTTAAATCTCAGGTTTGTAATAATGACATCTTGACCACTCTTTGACCCCTGCTTGTCAGGCTGATCAGACATGTCTCTTGTGCTTGTACTCTGTTGCCACTTGGACATCTGTTGCTCTTTACATTGGATGATCTTTTTGTAAATGCTGCCATTTTGCTTTGTTCTCTAGCACAAGAAACCTAACACAGCAGTAATATAAATGCTAACAGTAGTGTGAGGCATTAGGTGTTACATCTGATGTTGCCTTGTCCATCAAGCCTGTCCTTTGGGGACGTACCAAGTCGGTACAGTCACTTGTCTGAACAAAGGTTTCCAGAGTAGGGCCTGTGTTTGGGGCACTTTTCTGTATTAAGAGGAGTGCTGTCATGAAACAATCCTTGCAAACTCACAAGGAGCACAGTAACCAACTAGAGGGATGGAGCACCTCTCCTGTGAGGAAAGGCTGAGAGAATTGGGTTTGTTCATGCTGGAGAAGAGAAGGCTTAGGGGTGACCTAATTGCAGCCTTCCAGTACCTGAAAGGAGCCCACAGGATGAAGATGGAGTTTTCACAAGAGCACGTAGTGACAGGACAAGGGGAAATGGCTTCAGACTGAAAGAGATTTAGATTATTAGAGATATGAAAAAAAGATTTACTGTAAGGGTGGTGAGACCCTGGCACAGGTTGCCCAGAGAAGTTGTGGATGCCCCATCCCTGGCAGTGTCCAAAATTAGGTTGGATGAGGCTCTGAGCAACCTGGTCTACTGGAAGGTGTCCCTGCTCATGGCAGTGGTTTGGAACTAGATCTTTAAAAGTCCCTTGCACACCAAACCATTCTGTGATTCTAGCTTAACTTATTTCTAGCTTAACTTATTTCTAGCTCATTGTTGCTACATCGTGGCTGTTGTCTTTGGCTGCCCCCTACAAGACTATTCTACGGATATGCAAATGAAGCAACATAAAATGCACACCTCTTGGCCTCCTGTTAAGTTTTGCCGTTTGCTTTTTTTTAAAAAGTGCTCTGCAGCAATAAGAAAGAGCCACATTCACCAGCAAATGCTTACAAAACCTTGTAAAAGTTATGAACACAGGCTTCTGTTGAACAATTGCTGTGGGAAAAATACAGCATCTCTTGTTTTGTAGTGTGTTTACTGTATCGTCCTGGTATACATCCATTACTTCAGTTATCTAAAGAAAGAGGCTTTGATAGATTACGACCCAATGATGTGATCCTTGTGAGAGGCACACACATGCACTTATTGTTTAAGGTAGAAAATGGTTGCTTTGTGCAGTTACAGTCATGCAGCAGGGAATATAGATCAGTAGAAGCAGGAAGGCAGCCTAGCCATTAGCCATGCACTCACACCAACAACTTCCTTAAGTGAGGTGAGACACCACCCTCATGGCAATTTCCTCCATCCATGTGAAAGCCTGGTGTCTTGGGAGACACGGTAGGTTTCCAGCAGCGTTGAGCTATTTGAAAAATGCACCATCTGATACGTTGTTTGTACAAGACTCACAGATGCAAGCTGGTGTGCTGACACGTTGAAAAATATCTTTCCTATGCCAGGGAATCAGAGCCTTAAGCCCCCTTGCAGCCCTCTGCTTGCAGGCAGTAGTGGTGACTGCCAGGATGACCAGGAGCCGGGCGATGTGTGTGCCACGTGTCCTGTAATTCCAGTTCTCCCTTTGTTTATTTGTTAATAAGTAAACCCCAATGGGGTTGGGCAGGAATAGGGAAATCCTTGAGAGGCTTTCCATACACCCAGAGCATAATCATGGCTATCCAGTGCTGCAGCTGAACGCACACTGAGGGACTGTTGTGTCTGGGCAGGGCACGATGGGCGTCAAGGGGCCGCTCGTGCTGCCACTGCTGTGAGAGCAGGGCCTTTGGAGAGCTGGGCTTGCTGCCTATTTACATTAGCAAGTGCTTGCTAGCCTAGAATAAGGTACTGCTGTCATACTTTGCATATTAGATTAGGAAAAAAAAATACTTAGACATGTAATGCAACGTGACATTTTATTGCAATTTTTTTTTTTTTAAAAATTCAGGAAAGGAGTTGTGCTTTCCAAAAGAAATACGGTTTTCTTAATAGAAATTAATGAGCTTCAAATTAATTTCCTGCATAATGCTAGACAGTGTTGTTTTTTGGTTTTTTTTTTTAATTCCAGAAGGAAAATATTACAAAATAAATATTACAGAATGAATTAAAACATCAATTCTGTATGTACAGTAGTCTTTACTGTCCATTATCTCTTTACTCGTATCAGGACATTGTTTCTATGAAAAGTAAAGTCAATGACAGGTTCTGATGGGAAACAAGTACTGTGTACCCACTGTGGCCCCAGCAGTCTGGCTTTGTATTTTCCAGTCATTCCCTTTTGATTAAAGGACATCTGCATCACCCTAGGGCCATTGAATCGGGCTTTGTTTTTGCAAATACTACAGCAACAGTATGTCTAGTACATGGCATTACACTTGAGGTAGCAGTGTGCACATCAAGGCCTTGGGTACAAATGCTGAACAACTAAAGCCAAGTGTTGCAGATTGTGCCACTTTTAATCACTTGGTTGCTTTGTTGTGTTTCCTTTAGCTGTGAAAATGCGACTCTGACTTCTGATATGATTGCAGGGGTACCTACAACCTGGAATCCTCTCCAAATTCATTCCAAAGTGACGAGTCTCTCCCTTCGTGCTGCAAGATGGACCAGCCTGGATCCTGCTCCCTCTGGGTAGGCAAGTCCCGAGTTCACCACTTCTGCCACTCACCCTTCACTCACCCTTCTGCCACTGTGCTTACCCAGCACGTGACTTGGCTCCCAGATCTGCCCTTGGAGGCTGCACCTGCCTCTTAAATGACTTGATTAAGCAACATTAAGTGCTTGTCATGACCTTTTGGAGCAAAGGATTTCACACAGAGAAAGACTCGTACCACCACTGCTGTCTAATCTACCACACAAACAAGTGTAATTTGTCCAAGGTAGTCAGACCATACTTCCTGGTTTTTCTGAGAAGCTGCCCTGTATGAACAAAATTATTGGTGTCTCAGAACCAGAGCAGGAATCCTAAACCTCCTGAAAGTCACTTTTCAGATACTCAGTTGCACTTTTCAATTTCAGGTGCTCCTGGTGCATTTTATCTTTAGGTTCCAGCCTAAAACCAGTGGTTGAACCCTTGGTCTAGAATCAATGAATACAGTCTTTCGTAGTTTACTGCTTGTTTTTGTCTCCTGCTTTTGTCAGAGGATGACTTCTTTTTTCCTGTCTTTTGGGCTTTGGTAATAGTTTATCTAGTGGCAGTCATTAAGCTGAACACACCTATGCATACAGCTCCAGTTAATCCAATAGAACTATTCACTTGTCCTTTGCAACAGAAGGTGATATGAAACACTTATCAATAAGCAAAAAGCAAACTCTGTTGTTTTTTCTTAAGCCATGTGTGAGGATTGGCATCTGAATACACATAGGGCCGACTGAAGGCTACTGCCACTGGTGACAGTGGGAATTTTACAATTGGTTTTAAGGGTTATACAGTCTTGGAACAGTCAAATCTCTATATTAAGAGAAAAAAAAATCTCAAAACTATGTTTGGTGAGAAAACCACAAGCAGCTCAAATATGAATGTAACAGTACAGCTAGACTGAAAATACATTATACTTCAATCCAGTTAGGTATATTATTGCTGCATAATGCGAGGAAAAAATTAAAACTCAAAACATAGATCCAGGAAAATGCTGAAACTTAATTCAGTTTACTTCTTTGTATTTGTATTGTGAATTGCATCATTCTGAACTTCTCTTTTGCATAAAGAGAAAAGTACTTAGTGATTTTGCTATGATGACTGAGCAATACTAGAAATAGAGCACAGTTCTGAAAGAATCAGTTATATAGACATTTGGGATTCATAATGGAAGATAATGGTCTTTTTGACGATGAATCCACTATATAAGCCAAGAATATTTCAAGAGCTTGTTTCAAAGTAGATCCATTAGCATGACCCAAGACTTATCTTTGGTCTTCCAGATAAGGAAAGTTCTTGTGTTGTTGTAATAACAGAAAGTTAGAGTGTTAGAGAGTTTTTGAAGAAATTATGTGCTTGTTACAGAGCCAAACTATAAAGCACCCTCCTTACAGTGTATAAATTTTAATGCAAAATACATAATCTGCATTAGTGTGGAAAAATTAAGGTTGGGATTATTTGCATCATATCACAGATATGTCTTTTGAAACAACTGCTGAGGTCATGGGGTCATTCTGTGTCCTTCTTGGATTAACTGGCAGCATGGACTCTTCCTACACAGGATGTTTCTAAACTCCTCGCCAACACTTTTTTTTTTCACCCTAACAGTCCAGTGTAATGCCTAAAGTCCTGTAAAAACCATGGTTAAAAACTGTGGTCAAATACATGGGAAGCATGTGCTCTTTGGTTATACATTGAAAGCACTTTTTGATAGTTAATCTTGTGCTGTGCAGAGTGCATGGGAACTCCTCTGTTACATAACAGACTGAATAGAACCATGGCAGATAGATAGATAGGATAGGTAGATAGATAGACACACAGACAGACATTTAGACCTGGAATGCCTAATTGCATGACTTCATGAGTATGAATATACTAGTATTTGTAATGCCCATTCCTGTTTTCAGATATTACTCATCTTCACCAAAGACACTGTGATAGAAATAGTCTATTGGACATGTCACTTACATGGTAGCTGCCGTGTGTTCTTTATTTCCCTGAAATACCTAGCTGGAAAATTGAATGAACAGACAAGGGTTCAGTTGTGTAGGAGGCAAATACTTGCCTACATTACCCTTCTTTAAAAAGTGTTTTGACTACTTTATTGCAAAAGGAATGTAGTATTGTTCTACCTGTAGTGTATTCTTAAGCAGCTCATGCAGTTACTAGTGTGTTGGCTAGCTGGTTCAAAAATTCAGTGTATTTCACTCCAGTTCGTGAACCAGTGATCTCCCATTTTATATCATTTTATTTCTTGGTGGTTTTTCTAGTTTATTGTATTTATCTCAACTATTTAAAATGTCTACAAATGTCCCTATGGCAATGGAATTCACTTGGCAGCACTATATAGTTATATGAATCATTGCTAGACAGCAAATAAATGGTTTAAGGCATAACTAAATACCAAATGGAAGTTGATAGGTTTGGTAACAGCAGAAGGAGTTTATTGTGAAGATACCTCAACACCATTAATATTCTTTCCTGGAAACCCATACATCTCGAAAAAGTTGGTTTGGACAGATTTGAGAGTTTGGTCCTGATACTTTGAGGGATGTCCCCCAAAAGAAACCCTGCAGGTGGGTGGATGACCCCACAATTCTGTTGTGCCTGAGTCCAGAGAGCAAAGGTGGCTGTTGGAACCTGTATGAAAGAATTGGGGATCACTGAATTTTTGGGATGATGCATCTATTAGTGCTATGGGCTGTTTATAGTGGATAAATGAAGAAGTAATCATTTAGAAAGATTCTTAGCTTGAGCCTGTGCCTTCGACAAAAAGCAGGCTAAAGCAGTATTTATGGACTTTCAAAAGATGTAGTGTATGTGCATGAACTGCCAATGAATAAATAAACAAGTCACTTTTTTTGTAATGGAATAAGATGGCTGAATACTTGCAGAGCATTTTTTCCAAGAGAACAGTATTCAGTTTTCTTGGGCTACAACTGGCAGAGCAGCCTTTTTCAGCATATTCAGAATTACCACAGCTATGAAAAAATTGTCCATTCAACTCAGTGTCTTAGATGGACCCATTAGCTACTGTTGTCTCCTTGCATAAATGCAGTTGCAAAAGTGACAGGGTTTTAATGTAGGATGTCTTAATCCATTGTGATAGCTACATGGCTTCTTCTTTGAATATAAAGGAAGACTGTGCAGTCAAGCATGTTTTAATTCCATATCTAAAGTTCAGCAAGTGGAAGAGAGAGCATTGAAAGGCTTAAATAAACCACAATGTGATAAATCATAACAAACTATAAAATGAAAACATTCAGTTTATTTAGAGAATGTTCTCAAAGAATGGAACACATCAGTCTTGAACCGAAGCATACATTTATGCAGACTGTTGTTAATTCACAGTTTATTTATAAAATGATTCAATTTTTGATAACATCTGTATATGGCAAGGTGCCTAACCTCTGGGGCACAATGGGGAGAAGTTATAAAGTTAGCATCCTCCTTCCTCTCTATGTACAAGCAAAAAGCTGGAAGGACTCACAGTGTTACTGTGCTGACTGAACTCAGGCAGCAGCATCTTGTGGCTCTGACTGACTTCCACTCAATGGAGAAACGACAGAGCTCCTCTAAAATGGAGACAACAGGAAATCTTGGAGGCAACAGGAAATCTTGGTAGGAGGTTCCCAGAACAGCCAACCGAAGCAAGCTCAGGTACAAGGCTGTAGACCTTTTGTGGTAAAGACTCAATACTGACTTCCCTCATGGAAAAAATGAAACAAAATCATGCAAAGTGACAAAAATGAATCAGAAATGGCCTAACTCCAGCTGTTCACACGCAGCACAAAACTCATGGCTATTATAATTCTGCTTTTCCCTCTGCTTACTTGACTGGGAAGCTACTAAAACATTAATTTTATTTGTGCAAATTTTTGAAAGAGCAGTAAGTACTCTTGAATAATGCACCTATTAGGTAAAGTACTGATCTGGACTGAAAAAAAGCTCCTAAAACACATCATTATGTACAGAAATTCCATTTGCTTTGCATCACTGAAAAATCTAGTATGAAAAAAAAATCTGATTGGCCATAAAATGTTTTTTCTGTAATAGTTATGACCTAAAATATATTTCTGATATTGGAAAAAATAACATATTGTTCATTTTGTCTGATGGATTTTACCACTTCCTGCCTGATTATTGAGGAATTCAGAATGTGTTTTGGCCAACAAGAAGTATGTCCACACTAGGGAATTTCTTGCTCTCTTTTCAGGAAACACAGCTATATTACTGCTATTAATGCAGGCTTTCTCACCACCATTTATCTCAGGCTGTCTGGCCTCTGTCAGTTTTCTACATCCCTCTTATCTGCTCCACAGTGGGCCTCTATCCTGCAATTAATTCCACTTGGTACAGAGGGTGGCACATTTGCTGTGGGCTCCCAGCCATTACTGATATCTGTAGTAAACACTGAGGAGATTGCAGTACCTGTGCTGGCAAATACCATGCCAGCAGCTTTCTGCCATTTGTCTGGAGCTCGGACTGAACTCCTTCAGACAGGGTTACACAAAGTGAGCATTCAGCCTTCAGCATGTGAGCCTTTGGAGCAGGGACCTTACACTCCCAGGGCAACAGGGGCCCCATCCTTGCTGGGGCAAGTAATTAGAAAAAAGAAGATGAGACCTGGCTAACCTGCTTTCCATTACCTGTTGGCATCTTCTCTCAGTATGAGCAGAGGATGTACTTCCCTCTCCACCCTCACTTGTTTGGTTTTTTTTTTCAAATGAAGCTTAAATTTCCTAAAACAAAAAACCTCTATTTAATAAAAAAAAAATAGCAAATGGAAGGGTGTTTTTAAGACTTTTCTCCTCAGCAAACTGGCTTTCACTGAGCATTACATGTGTCTCTGGTAAATAAATTAGAAGATAAATAGCGTTAAACTCATAAAACAATTGCTGTATTTTGCTGATGGTTGGCATCTCTGCAGTACAGCTGCTTCTCCCATCCTCCTGGGAGTAGGAAAAGGGACAATAGCAGGCTATGCAGTGTGACTGACATCTCTTCTACACCACCAATATAAAGGCACACACACACATATTAACCAGTATTCACCATTGGATCAGAGTAATTTCTATAGGTTTGGTAGCATCTTGAAAGGTTTTCTGTCACCCAACAGGAGCCCATGGATGGTCCATGCAGGAGGTCACACAGGATCATCTTAACAAACTCTTTGGCCCGTGCAATCCGTCACAGATCAGACAATGCCTTTGTGTCCCTCAGAACACATCTCTTTTCTTTAGCATCTATTCTAGCAGGTGCAGCTCTGCCTGTCAGCCACCCCAAAGAGCCAGCTGTGCCTGCAGTGAAACATTGCAGTCTGCAGCCATCAGAGGAGAGGAGTCCTCGCCGAAGGCTGTAAATAAAAAGAGAAGAATGTAGTGGCTTTGGGCCTTCTGCCCAAACAGATAAACCCTGACTGCTGTTGTGCCTTTGCTTTCTTAAGAAGCCCCAAGTTGTTTCTGATCAGAGAAGAAAGAAGTCCTCTGCCATGACCCTCATCAGCTGTTCCAAGCTGGAGCTCACACTCCAGCAGGACTAGGACTGTGCTGCTCAACTCCAAGTGCAATCCCCCATGCTGTCTTCCACATGGGTCCCCTGATTCCTCTAGCAGGTCCTACATGTTTCCACCACCACTGCTGATTTATTAAAGGCTTTCTTTAGTCACACCCTGTTCCACAGTGCCTGTGTCCTATGAAGAGTCTTCTGCATTAAAGTAGGTGTTGAAAATGCAAGAGGGAACAGGAAGGTAATAAGTGACTGGGTGATGGGTAATTCAATTAGTCTTCCAGGGGCTGAGAGACAAGAAAGCTTACTCTAAAGAGAAGTCCCTCCTCAGGAAATCCTTATGGATCATTGTTCCTATGGAGCAGGAAAACAAGCCTCTCACAATAGAAAATATCTTCCCATCAGCAGCATTAGAAAATGATAAAGCAACCCAACTCTGGTAGAGTGAGTCATCACTCAGCAATTTTTCTTCAGCACTTTCCCACTGATTACTAGCAAAGGTCATGGGTTGCTAAGCCAGAGTCTGGAGGCTCTGAGATGGGAAGGGTCATCAGGAAACCCTGATGCTGACAAAGATGTTTACTTCTAAGTTTCAGTCAAGCTCAGAATTAGAGTATCAGGGGAACATCCATCTTCTTTCATCTAAATTAAAGATTTGCATTTTAGCACGTCTGAGGGAAGTGTTGTGGTTGCTATGGATAAGATATATCTAAGGTCCAAAACTCAGAATTCATTCTTTTAGTAGACAAAGAGCAAAGAAGATAGGAGAAATGAAAGGATTGTAGTGCTGTCACATCCCCTGCTGAGACATCCAGTTCAGGGTTAGCTCCAGATTATGACATAGAAAGTAGCTCTGACTGCAGTGTTCCCCTGCCTGTAGAGATAGAAGTGCCTTGCCTCTGAAAAGTCTTCAGGTCATCATTCAGCTCCTTCTCCATTCCCTATTTGAACTGTCCAAGTAATTAATTTACCACCTCTAAGTCTGTGATAGGAGGAGGAATTGCACTTAAAGAAGGAAAATCATTGCTTTCTGCTTCATTTATCTTCAAACTAAATCCGTAACGAGGTGTCACATTCCCTTCCTTCCTGCAGATGTAGGCTTGTCTAAAATAGCCACCCTCCCCTGACATTCAGCTATCTCTGGTGTAGCACCATTGCCTGTAGCAACCCGGAGAACAGTTAAGATAAGACATCAGTCTTTTATCACTGTTTGGTCTAACCTTACTTAAAGCAAGTCTGGCTGATGGAATAATAATAAAAAGACCAACACCTAGCAGGACCTCTCCTGCCCTAAAGCTATTATGCCTATCAGCAATCGAGCCACAATAGAAGTCCCAGCAATGGAAGACATGGAGAAAGGTCTGGTGCAGACCCAGGTTTTGGAGTTACACTGGAGCAGTAGGTATAAGGAGAGGTAAAAAACTGGAGCCAGATGTCATGTCCTTTGTGTTCCCATCTTTCTGCAACATCCCTGTGAAAAATGATAAAAAAGCACTTCAGTAGTGTTAATGAACCATTAATGACCTCTCGAGCTCAACAGAATTTAAGCTTCCATGGAGGTCTCTGGCTCTTTTTTTCAAGATTTCAGGGAGACTGCTTAATTTTTGCATTTCATGGTGGTGTGGTTCACTGTGATTTCCCCCTGCAAGAGTAAAGCAACAGGCTGTGCTTGGGTAGAACTTCTATCCTGAGAATGTCCAGACGTGCCCCATTCCCCTAATGAGATTATTTTTACTCTGTCTTAAGGGTATTTTAGGTCTTCACAGAAAATAGGTTTTAGCTGCATACTTTGCAGGCATACATATATAAAGACTGATGTTGGCTGCAGACAGTACTGCTCAAAGTATGTCAGAAATATGCAATGTATGATAAACAGAAAGATGTGCTTGGGGTTTCAATCATCTTTCTTCTAAGTGGGGTATTTCAGGACTTCAGTGAAATGCACATGTCTTACATTAGAGAAGCTTAGCAGGCTCAGAATATGTATATCCCCATTTCCCTTCAGCCTGTGAAGCTGCCTTACTACCAAAGCTGAGTAAAGTATCTTTATTGAGTCAGTGTAAACAGCTCCCTATTCAGCTCTCAGCCCTGCAATCACATACTGGGTGGGTTTTTGTTGGGTTTTTTTTTTCTCCTGCAGCTTTTTTCTTTTTCGGAAATGAGAACTTTCTCATGCCTGTTGATTTCATCATACAGGAATTTAATTCAGCAGTCACCTTAAAAGGCCATTCATGTAGATTTAGGGAGGAGCACATTTGCTTCCTTTGCAAAATGTGATGTCAAGCCTTGTCTTTTTTTTCCCCCTCCATTCATCTTAAAATAGGAAGTGCAGAAAGAGGAGGGTCCATAGTAGCACACAGCACACATTTACATGGTCACCTAAATTAACAGAGCTGAAAGACTCCTAAGCAATACCTCTTTCACTGAACATGAGTACACTGGTTGTTCTTTCTGAGGGTCACAGGTATGGAAAAAAAGCACAACCTATTTTGGCAGGGTGCTGATTCAAGCTTCTTAATTAGCCAGCTAAGAGATCAAAGAGCTAAAAGAATTGAGATGAAAGCTAGGTGCTGGTGTGGCTGCAATTCCTCTCCTAACTATCTGTTTCCCAGATTACAATGATGTCAGGCTGTATCTGTCACAATTAACATGGGGAGGAGGAGGATAAAACAAAAGCCTGTTTACTGTGGGCTGTACCAAAACAGTTTTTGTATAGATTTCTCCAAATGAAATCAGTTATTGTAGGTGAGGCTGGTGGCTCCAGGTGTTATTAAAGTTGTCTGCACACCTCACAAAGCCCTGTTTACATCCAGTTATAATTTCTTCTGAATTCAGCTCCTAGAATTGAGTTGTTCAGGGCCATCTGGCTCAAATAGGCACACCTACATATGCGTGGCTGTGCTTTTCACATACAGCCTAAAAGTCTTGTTCAGGTCAAAGGTGTTTGTAGTGAGGATTTGGCCTTTGCAGTCAGGAGGGGTTGGAGGGAGGAGGGAGAAGTGGTCTTGCTGAAAGGGCCCTCTCTTTTACACTCCTCCAACAAATGCAGCCACAGTTCACTCAGGCAGAGGGAGGCCCCTGAAGGTCTGTCACTCACAAATGTTCAACAGAAACCTTCACAATTTTAGCAGCTAACCTCCCTGATGATTTGTCTTCCCTGAGCACACTCCAGTCCAAATTTAAGATAACGTTTTTCCCCATACAGTTGTTACAAGGCTGGCTCTGTGGCAGGTCACACTTAATGCTGAGATCTGAACTGAGAGAGGAGCACAGCCTGGTTTCCAGCCAGCTTCCCCTGGCTGGCACTATGGAGGAAAGGGGAAGCTGCTGCAAAGCAGAAGCCTCAGTGTAGTGTAAACTGAGGTCCTGGAGGTGGCAGGAGGAAGAATGGAAGTTTTAAATCAGAATCAGAGATGGGGGGAGAACATTGCCAATGAAGTAAACTGCAAGGCAGAAGCTGGAAGGGAGCATCACAGCTGGGGGACCTGGGCAGTACCCGCAAGGAGAACTTGGGGCTGGAGCTGGCTGAGATGATACAGGAGAAAGGGAGAAAGGCTGTGGGAACACTAATGCTAAGACAGGGAGAGGGTAACAGTGTTGTTCCAAGAAACAAGCTGTACTGGGGGCTTATGTCTGTGGTCCATTTATCTTGGATTTACTAGGGCCTAGGATTTGCTGTGCAAGAAGATTAGGACTGGGTGGGAAGTTTACAGAGTGGAGGTAAGGACTGGATCAATCAGAAGTACAGGACTTAAAGCTGAGGGCAGGGAGAAGATGTGGTACGGCTAAAAGGCCCCTGGGGTTTACATGCTGCCTTGGACCCTGTCCCACTGCTTCAGAACTCCTTCCATACCAGGCAAACTCTGTATATGTTTACCTGGAAACTCCTAATTTCCCTGGTGATCAGTGTGATTTCTGATCTGAGAAAGTGCTGTGTTCAGAGCTGTAACTAAAGTCAATGGGGGCTATGTTTTTTGCATATTTAAAAAATCCCAAACAAACCCAAACGTCAAGTGCTTAAAAGGATCAGGTTTTAACATCTCACATTGGTTGCCAAGGTTATTTTAATTTCCCCCTCCTTTTTTATCCACTGACCTTACAGGTTTTCTTAAAAAAATATTGGTGAAATACTCAGATTTTATACTATTAAATGCCAATAAATAAGCATCTTGGGGAACAAAAAACTCTTTCTTCATAGCAAAAGAATACAGCACAGTAAAATCTGAAGCCCCGTTAAACAACCAGGAGAACACAAATCATTGAACAGTTGCTAATTTCATAACCAGGTCTTGTTCTGTGTACTGGCTGAAGCAAAGATACTCTGAAAATATAGTTATGTATCATGCTAGTAGGAGCTGAGTCAGCCATGGAAGTACTAATTGGAAAAATACCATCCATTTCTTCTCGTGTAATAGTAATAGTGTAAATGCAATGGTTTTGAGCTTTCTTCACTTATAGACTCCTATCAACTTTACTGGAGAGATGCAGATCCTTGGATAGTGACTAGACAGCAGCTTGTTCTTTAGTTATTTCTGCTTCAGCCCTTGGAAGTCATCTGTGGAACCCTGGAGTCTGCAGACCACATGTTCTAAACTGCTGTCTATGACTGTATAGCTCACAAAGCCAAAAAAATGTGTTAAACCAAGAATGGTTTTTTCAGTCTCTCCAGTAACATTCTCTGTGTAATAAGAAAGTGCTTGAAACATTCAACGCCCTTGCTGCTAGCAGTCATCTTGAAAGAAGGGAATGAGGTTTTGTTTATTTTGCCATATCAGATGTTCTGACAAGACTTTTCTTTGTTTTCTCTCTCTCCAGTGCCACTGCCATATCTTGCATTTGTCTAGTTGAGCATTGTTATCGTACCCCAGCCCGAGTTAAGATCCCAGCACACTAACTCACCTCTGCCAATGCAGTCCAGCTCCTACCATGCATCACATAGGGATGAAATCCAGTTTAAAGGCTCACATACTTGAACATTTCCATTCCACTGCAAACGGAGAATGTTATTTGATTCTGCACAAACAAACATGATGAAGGTGTTTCCCCTTGGAGTTTGGTAACTTCTGTCACTGATGTGAAAGGATCTGTAATTACAGCAGTGTTCCCTTCCATCCACCACAGCTGTCTCTGGCAGTGTTCCCCCTCATTAGGAAACTATCCTATAATTTAAGATTAGAGCTGGAGCATAAGGCAGTAATTGCCCCTTTCTGTTTGAGTCCTTACAGAATTCATGTTGTCAGGCTGAGGCATCTGTTGTGCTCAGACCTTTCCACCTTTTGGAAATGGGTCTTTACTTGAACTTCATTTTGCTTTGCCTCATTTGCAGCAGCAGATCCCCCAGCACAAATGCTGTGAGAGCTGGTTGTAGATAGTGCTGGCTTCAGGAAAGCCAAGCCTCCCATACTCTTGATAGTGTTACAACAACTGAGGGTTTTTTCTCACCATCTGACATTCAGCTTTTCATTACATCGCTGACCTATGTCACTTTCCCATTAAGTTATTCTGGCTGTGAAAATTATGGTAGCAAAATTAAAAGTGATGTGAAACGATAGGTTTATTCAGTCCCCCATTCTGAAGATCTGCTCATTTCTGGAATATGGAACAAGGCACATTTATCTTTATTCATTACCCTTTAAAACGACATGTATTTTAAAATTTTGTTAGTTCCATCTATGTGATATATGAGATCTTCCTGAGCTCATCATTTGTCACTGCTGCCTCTGGATGACTTAGTAATAAAAATCTTAGTAGTACATGCTGGGCTGGTGGCAAAGGATGTAGCTCCCTGCTCCCTTATTTCTGCTTTTTGATCTCTTAAGCCCTGAGCCCTGGCTGTCCTCCTCTGAAAAACTTGGTGTTTGCTAGCAGAATTATAACAACACACAGATAAAATAAATTTGCCAACAAGCTCCTTTTAGCTATTTATTTATTTCAATTTGCAAAATGTAAAAAAGGATGAATTCTGGTCTGCGATCACATTTAGCAAAGAATTAAAAAAGCAGGCCAGCCCCTAAGAGCTTTAGCAAGCCACTAGCTTCTTCCCACATGCCAGGGCTCTTCGTCACATTTTTCCAGACTAGCAAAGTGAGCAAAAAGGGCTTGGTGTGGGTGGGCTTGGGACAGAGGTCTAACGTATGAACATGGGCTCAGAGCACTTTTGCTTCTTTGGTCTTTCTGCCTCTTGCCTCAGTGTCTGCGTGGCAGAGGTGTGTGTGTATACACACACGTGAGTACATCTTGCTCCAGGTTCGTGTGCAACATCTGCATTTTGTAAATTATGCTGTGAGTAGCTGCACACTGCATTAGCTCTTCCTGATGTTTCCTGTTCCAGCTTTCCCCCTGAACTGCCAGCACTTACTTTCACTTTACTGCCAGAACATGACACAATGCAAAAGATAAATTTCAAAGTTCCACAGATAATTTATAATGATTCCTTCCCAATTACCCCCAGTTAGTGTGGATAAACATTTCCCCAGAAGACAAAACACTAAACCACATTCTAGTATTCGCCTTCACTTTTTGGAGTGATTGACTCTTACAAAGCGATCTGCTGCTTCATGGGAAGAAGAAAATTCCATTTCTGAAAATCAAGCCTTTGTTTTCAGAGAAACCCATACAGCTTGCATTTGCTGACTCTCTTCATGTGTTGCCAACCAGTGGGGATGGCCTGAGCCTGACTTTTCCTTCCTCATTATACTTGGTGCGTGTTTGCTTCTCTAGTGGGCTGCGTTTTCAATGTGTTTGTTTAGTTTCTCACTGTCTGCCATACTGACTTCTTTATTCTTTCACTTTTGAGTTTGCTGCATATTTTATTTCTGTCTTGCATCTGCACTCTGCTTGCTTTGCTCAGCTGGGTTTAGCATCCTAATTGTATGAGGATGTGCCTTTTTTGTCATTTTAACCTCTTCAGCATTCGTGCTCTGTTGGAGAGACTGCAGAGGGAAGTCAAAAAAATTAAAACGCTAAAATAAAGTCCCACTAACAGCAAGAAGAAAATTTAAAAGCAAAAAAAAAAAGGCTACACAAAGTTGAAATTAGTAGAACAGACACTGGATTTTAAAAGCTGCTTAATTTCTTCCCACATGCATAATGCAGATGTTACTCAATAAAAGAATCACATTTAAATACAAAAAAAATCATATTTATGGCACTGTATAATCACTATATTTTTTAAGTTCAAGAAAATTATGAAAAACCAGATTCAGTAATTCACAGCTTTCACAGGAATACAAACTTTTCTTAGCATGGTTTATGGCCATTGTGCAATATGATCCTCTTATCTCTGGTAAAAGTCTGCAAGGTTTATCATCAGCTCTTGAGATAAATGAACCTAAGATCCTGCTGTTTTTCTACAGAAGCTATCTGGGATCAATGGGGTCATGCTAGAGATTAAAACTATCTGCACTCCCTGCAGAAATATCTGAGAGAATCATGCTGGTTATCTTCCTTGCTTCACATCCCCTTGTGGAAAACGAGTTGTCAACATTTGCGTCAATGGGATGTCACTTGATGAGATACCTCACATTTCTAAAGTGAGCAGTTATATGTATCTCATAATCTGTAACTGAACATAACAATCATCCAACTATAGCCAAGCCTGGGAATAGAGAATGTCAGAAGGAGAAGAGAAGCTAACTCAAAATAAGTTTCAAGAAAAGATGAGTAGAGCTGACAGATGGTACAGCACTTCAAGGAAATCACGACTTTCCCCTTTTTCCATCAGTTGCTAAGAAGAGATTATATATAAGAGAGTATCAAGAATATCAGCACCCAGGTAATACTTAATTCTGATAAGTGTTTGAACACCCATGAAGCCATCTTACACACCTTCCATCTTAATCCAACCTGCTTCTTGGGACTGGGGCATCCATCCCTGTGACTGTATCTAGAAGGGAAGATGGGAATGTTGTCTCTTTTGAACTGACCAGAAGGCTGTTCAGAAGCATTAACTAGTCCAGTGTGCAGCTACGCATCTCTTGAGCTGCAATGGCAAAAGGGAACATCTCAGAACATATCTGCAGCTTAGTGATTCCACATTCAGTAGCTGCTTTAAACCAGAACAATGATCTTTCTCTTTTTGGCTTTCTGCAGGATAGGGTTTAACCCCATTAATGACTGTATTTCCCTCCCTAACACTTCAAGGGTACTTGGCTGAAAGGGGGTGATGTAATTGTCATGACTGAAATGAGACTCAGATCAGTTGAGGAGACAGTGTGAAGAACACACATTTGCTGCAGAAATTCATCTGGCAAAGAAAAAAAAATGCAGAAAATAATTCCTTGCTTTTTTAAAAAAAGATTGCAAGGTGCATATTGTTTAATCAAGCTTTAACTGAGTGTAGGGCAGAATTGAAAGGGCTGTAGGGAATGAGGCTATGTCTGGATGGAGATCAGTCACCAGCAGTGTTCCTCAAGGCTCAGTCCTGGGGACAGTTCTGTTCAATGTATTTCTCAAAGATCTGGATGCAGGAGTTGAATGCACCATTAGCAAGTTTGCTGATGATACTGAACTGGGAAGTGTTGTCAACTGTTGTTGAAGGACAAGAGGCCTTGAAGAGGGATATGGATAGATTGGAACACTGGGTTATGATTAATGGGATGAGATTTCACCACCTGAAATGCCAGATTCTGCACCTAGGACAGAGTAATCCTGGGTACAAGTATAAAATAGTAGAGTAGTGGCTGGGGGGCTCAAAAGGAGTCAGCAGTGCCCTGGCAGCCAAGAGCAAACCTCATCCTGGGGTACATCAAACACAGCACAACCTGCCAGCCA
The DNA here is from genome assembly GCA_013398175.1 of Climacteris rufus. NCBI lineage: Eukaryota > Metazoa > Chordata > Aves > Passeriformes > Climacteridae > Climacteris > Climacteris rufus. The sequence goes on along the minus strand of VZRZ01002715.1, from coordinate 16,789 downwards.
AGAGGGATGACTATGCTACTGTATTGATCTGGTACAACCTAATTTTGAGCATGTTGTGTAGTTCTGCTCCCCAAAACTTAAAAAGGGTATGAAGATCCCTGGATGCATCCAGAGGAGGACATCAAAGATGGTGAAAGGGTAGGAAGGCATATTCTTTGAATTGCTGCTCTGTTCTACCTGGGGTCCATTGATAGGACACATGGGAATGGTTCAAAGCTGCACCAGGGAAGGTTTAGACTGGACATTGGGAAGCATTTCTTTACCAAGAGGGTGGTCAAACACTGAAATAGGCTTCCTAGAGATGGTTGATGCCCCACACCAGTCAGAGTCTAGGAGGCATTTATTGGGACAAAGCCCTTAATACCATGCTGTAATTTGGTCTGCCCTGAAGTGGTCAGGCTCTTTGACTAGATGATAATTTTAGCTGAATATTTTAGCTGAACTATTCTACATTCTACATTCTACATTCTACACTCTACATTCTACATTCTACATTCTACATTCTACATTCTACACTCTACATTCTATATTCTATGTATCTTTTCTTCAACAGAAGCAGTGATTATTGCCTGCTAAATTATCTGCCTTGTCTCTTATTTTAACTACATTGTAACTGCTAATTTCTCAAAAGACAAGAGCCATTGGAGAGACATTCCAGCTGAGGATGAACCAACATAACCCCTGGATGTAGGTGAAGCCATGTTTACAACATCTTCCTCTTAAGACACATGCAGAACCCTAAAAAATGGCTGCTTGTTTTAGTAAAGCAGAAAATTGTATTTGCTGGCCATACACAATAATGACAATTATGATGGAAATGCACATGAGTTAATGAGGAGAACTGAGACCTACTCTCTTAATTGAGAACTGAGACCTCCTAACAGAATGGGACCTGCAGATGTACAGGATTGAGCCACTCACCATCTCAAAAAAGGATGCAGTTACATGCAGTTACATGCAAACTTGTATTTCATGGAAGGCCTTCAGGGAAGGGAAAAGGACCAGGTTTCTACATTTTTGAAATGAAAAGCAAGGAAGAGAGCCCAAAGCACCCTTAAGTGTTACAGGACAATCCCTTGGGCTGGAATGTAGGTGAGGTTTGGGTGACCAGCAGCAAAATGTGCTGCAGATTAACTGCACAGGATGATGACATCCAGAGGGCCAGGGGTGGTACCTGGGGGATATTAATACATTTTATGGCTAGAAAGGAAGACAATAAGAAGCAAAGGCTGTAGAAATGACTAATATGATTTAAGGCCAGTAGGAAAGATAGCAGATGTAAAAGGATGAAGCAGTCACTGGAGGCAAGTTTTTGGCTCAGAGCACAACAGTAGGGGTGAGGATAGACAAACATTACAAGGCTCATTTCCCAGGCCTTCCTCAGGATGCTCTGCCTCCCTTATTCCACATAACAAAGGCTTAAGAACCTCCTTAAGACTCCTCTTTTTTGGGCTTGACTTTGACTTGACTTTCATGAACTCACTTCCATACTGGTGCTGTTCAGCATTGGTCTTTCCCTTGTTTTTTGCTGTGTGGTCTGTAACTATCTCAGTCAGACTGCAAGCTCCACGGTTAATCATTATAGCACTAAAGTATAAACCACAGAGAAACACTGCACCTAAAGGGTAGCTAAATTACAGCTATGATGTTCTATAAATAATAACCCACCCAGGTGTAAAAATTACAGAGGGGTAAGCTGTAGAACTTGAACCAGTTGTGCTGTAGCTCTGGTGAAATTAGGATGCAGTCAAGAATTTTAAATATTATGCTACGTATTTTATCTAAAGATTTAGTGGCACAGAGAAAACCTCTTCACTTGGGGAGAACCTGTGATGTATTTCTAACCCGAGAAATATGAGACAGAGTTGTCACCGGTGAAAACCAATTTGGACTCAAGTGAAAGAAACAGTAAAAAAATGACAATAGGAAGCCATTATAGGACACTGGGGGAGGATGAGAAAGCAGAACGGGAAATGTTTATGTAGATAAAGGAAGCCTGCAAAATAACTACAACAGGAATCACAGGAATTTCAATCGTCCTGTCACTGAGGGGAGTTGTAATTAGGAAACATCAAAAAAGTGTGAAAAGCTGAAGACTGAACATAGCCCTGAATGGGGCTTTAGAAAGTTTATGAACATGAAGCTCTGCATAGAGAAGCAACAGCCTCAGAAAGCTCAAACCCTGGCTTTTCTCTCCAAATCCAAAATAGCGCAGATTTGAAAGAATCAGTTTATTGACCTTCTGGGTTATCCTACTAGCTCTATTTTCTCAGGCCTTCTGCAGATGGTTGGGGGCTGGTATAGTCACAGAGGATGTGGTTCATTTAACTTCTGGGGATTGACTCTTGTCATGTTTGTGGAGGGCATGAACTATAAATTGTTGGGAAGACAACTTTGCAAGCTATGAGATGGTTAAGTGGCTATATGTTTTTACTACATGAGTTATTCCTAATTAAAGTTGAAATAAAAGAGGCAATAACTAGTCATTTCTGGAAATCACAATACACACTATCAAAAGTTTAGTTCCATTTGTGTTTAAAAAAACCCTGTGCAAAATCCATTCTGCTTCCAGCAGTACCATATTGACTTTTGTGGGGTTTAAATTCTCCACTGCAAAAGTGCAGTTAAGAATAGGCAGCACTGCCAAAGCTTCTTTGTGCTGCAGCTGTAAGAAAGAGCAGTTAAGTGAAAGTTACTTGATATTACTCAGGTGATGTTAAAGCATCTGGCAGCATTAGTCTTCTGTCCATCCCTAGCTTTCTGCCTGCCTTCCACTCAGGCTCTTTGTGTCCACTGCACTGCTGCGAGCTTTCCTGTGCCCATGGTTTCCACCTGGTCTTTCCAGTTGACATTTAAATGACCTTGGTGCTTGCCTCATCCCACACCAGTTTGTTCTGCCACAGGGCCAGCATACAACAGATGGCAGTCCCCTCTGATAGGGGACTTCAATAGACTCCAGGAACATTGTCTCATACTAACGGGACTGCATCCAGGAAATGAGTTGCAAGAGTAACCACCAAATATTTATGAGAGGTAGTTCAAAACGTTCTTCTGAGAAGCTGAAGCTCTGAAACTTATTACACTAGACTTAATTTTTGCAAGGATTCATCTGAGCAAGCATCTGGTGTGTTCTGATTCATAGCACATATGTCTGCCATTGTACCATTCTGCACAACAATAATCACTTTAGTATTTAGCCCTGATTTAATTCAGTATTACTACTATTACACAGAATTTTCCTTGACATCTGCTAAAAGGGGTAACATAATTTCACAGTATTTTATCTTTTCTGGTCTTTATTTGCTCTGGTGAAAGATGATCTAGCTTGATATTTCTCAAGACATAACTGTTGTGTCTGGAGTCATCCTTGTTTGTGTAACAGGGATAGCACTTGTGAGACTTGCAGGGGATTAAAACAAGCATTTATTTTATAATGTGATTATAGCGTGATTCGCTAAGGTTTTGATGAAACTGTTGGAGAAAGTGCATAGTTCTACTTTTCTCTGGCTCCATGTGTACTCTGGCCTCCAGAAGTTGTGCAGAGAGGTTTTCAAGAACAAACTCTAATCAAACCTTTTCATAGGAAGCTCTTGCTAGCACCCTGCAGAAATGCCTGCTTTATTTTAATGAGCACTTCCAGTAGTATCACGCAACTGTTTGCATAATCTCAAAACTCTTATTTAAAGAGCTGTGACAATCAAGCCAATTATGCTCCCATGGACCAATTTTTGGTTATCTTTGGTTGGCTTCCACTAAAAACATATTTGTGTCCCCTTGCTGTCAGCTGAAACTTTTTTTTGGAAATCAGTATTATTTATCTCACTAATTACCCTTTAACTTGCTTTTGCTTATTTTTACAAATTTTCTTTTTTCCCCTCTACTAGATTATTTAGTTTTTTTAAGTCTTACTACTTATTGTTTCTGCTGACCTTTGGATCCCTGAGCCTACAAGGCTCTGGGATATTTTTTCCTATTTAAAATCCAAAGGGGGACATTTCAGTTTCCTTTTCTTTTTTTTCCCCCAATATTTTCTGCCAGCAATTCCCTTTTACATGACTGTTTGATGTTGTTTCTCCAACTCATAGAAATTCCTGTTCAAATAGGAGCAGAAGAGATTCTTTTGGCAGCCTGCCTGCTGAACTCTAGAAATGCCACTTCACATAGTCCATGCTTTGGATGGTTGAGCGAGTTCCAGAGAATATAGCTGGGAAGACAAACCTGTGGACTGAAGCCTGTTAATCTGAGGAGAGGGGAAGCTATCCTCTAAATTGCTTCATCCTGATCATCACATGTCTGTTTTATTCTGAGCACTTCATCTTGGCAAGGTAATTCTTCACCGCTCCACTCGTCGGTCACTGTAATAACTCAGGCAGCAGACACCAGTGGTGCCCATGGGTTCTGTGACACTGACACCCATTAACTAATAGATAACTAATTAAGATACGGCACACAGACAACTATACAGTTATTAGATAGCGATGACTTTAGACCTGTGCTTACCTGAGCATCCTTTAGGACAGGAATCTGGCGGGGAAAGGATGGCTCTGTTGTCACTTCATGGTCATTTTCCAAACAAGATGATCCTAATTATATAACTGGGAAGTCCTAAAAGCATTTTAGTCCTTCATAAGTGAAATTAAACTACCAGTTTACACTCCATCGTTGCATGGAAAACGTTAAAATTCACAGCAGATTTCCAGACGTCTGCTTCCCAACTGTTTGTAAAATCTAGGTCATTATATATAGGTGGCATCAGATAAGTCTCCATGGAAGTCTCAGAATATTTTAAACAGCAAAATGGGTCAGCTTTCTTTAAAGCTTGCAACCATCTAACACTAGTTTTTGTGTGTGTACAGTCCAAGAAAGGTTAAATATCTCTCTTGACCCCTCATTGAGTACGGATTTTTAACGTTCCATGTTCTCATAGCTCTGTAAGGCAGTATTTTCTAGATAAATTCCTCTGCTATTTCAATCTGTTGATGTTTTTTGCCACACATTATGAAACCGATGGCAATATAAATCCTATCTTGTTCCAGACCTTGGTCATTCATTTCCACATGCTGTGCAGTCATTCCTTGACTGCAGGCATTTTCCACAAGTTGAAAATTTGACGGGCCTCAGCTACTACTGTTTCTTTGCTTTTGTGATTATTATTGTCCTCATCATATTGCCCCAGAATGGGACATCAGTTCCAAATGTGCCACACTCCCTGCTTGCAATTGTACACATACTTGCAAACAATTTTCAGACTAGCAGGCAATACATTACTCTAAGCCATGCAGAGCAGAGCTGTGGAGTAGTGCAGTGCTGGAGAGGGCTACTAGATGGATGCTGCTGGGAAGTAGCAAGGGGACTAATGGAAAGAAGTGGTTGCCAAAGCTGACAGTACCATCAGGAGGGAAGCACAGAGACATCAGACCCATGTGGTTTCAGTGCAGAAGGTTGATGAATGAGTAAGACGTTGCTGGGTGAGAAAAGCAGGGGATGCTCTGACTTGGATTTTCTAGAGGTAGCAGCTATTTTATCTGTGGAGCAAAATGTTGGAGGGGATCCTGCCATTACTGACAACAGATGTGTCAGCTTGGGAACCTTTACCCTGGTACCCTTGTCCTGGATCAGCTCCACTGCTTAGGGCCATACTCCAGTTACAGACAGGTCATAATTACACAAGAATAGAGCCCCTAACAGTCCAAAGACAGAACTACAAGCCAAAAGCCTGACACATTTTCCCACCGCCAGCCTGAGTGCCTGAGAAACCAGCTGAGAGCCAGGCCAGCATGAGAAGGTCCTCACTAGCCTGAGTGAAATGCATGACATTTGGCAGCTCAATGGGCTATTGAAACCCATAAAAACATTCCCAGTGCTTTCAGAGGACTGCAGATCCTGCCTACAGGATCTGCTTTCCTTGTGCCATGACAGCGCTCCAGGAACTCAAATAATATTACCACCTTCTAAATATAAATCCACCTGCACATGAAAGTGTTTACTGCTTTTACTACTTTTTTTTCCTGTGCTTTTTACATCTGCTGGTAATTTGGATGTATTTGCTCACAATTGCCAAAGAATAAACTTGTCTCTTTTTTTGTTTCTTTCCACTGCAGCCAATACAATCTCCTTGTGCCCATTTCAAATTGCACCACCACTGAGCTCTTCTGGCATCATGCTGGCTTGCATTTTCAGGGCAGAGGGGAAGAGGGTTTTGTGTGGTCATTTAATGCATGAGAAAACTCATTAATAGATTTTCTGGGTAACTGAAATGTTGTTTTTATCTGCAGAATAGAGAGAGCCTAACACTGCAAGCTTCTTCCTGATGCCCTGGCAGTCTCCTGCAATTCCAATTTGGTGTGACTGTTTCTTTGGAAGGGAAGACTAGCTTGAACTCTGTGTGCTTATTCATTCTCATTGCTGGGGCTAATCAATGAAGCAATTGTAATTTTTTGGTGATGTGAGCGTTGCCATGTTTTAAGTTGACAGGAAACCATCACTTGCACAATTGCTAGGCCCCAAGGTGAGAAGGAGAAGGAACCAGGACAGTGACTATGAACACAGCCCGGATCTGAACCCACAGCCCAGCTGAAGAAACTCACAGCCCACTTCTACACCGTCAAAATAACCAGTTCCTTCATAGTGGCATATTTGTAACCTGTTGCTGTGAAATTGTGGCAATGTCAAGAGCAGATGATAATTACTCAAGCTAAGCTGTATAAAACAGCAATGGATAGACTGTTCAACTGGAGAGCTACAAAGATTTTGTGCAGCTAACAAGTACTTACATAAAAATAAATATCTGAACAATATTGTGTGCAGATTGAACCATTTGAAAACAAGAAAGTGAAAGGGTCTGTGTGCCCTGTCAGTGGCTCCCTATGTCCCTGGGGAAGGTTGCTCCCCTTCTTGGCCGTGGGAATGCAGTGTTGTTCCCTGAAGATGGCTAGAAGCAATACAGCCATCTACTGACTGACAAGGATAATCACAGCATCTTTATGTGCTTCTCATTTAACTTGCCATTTCCATCCTAAAATTGTGGCCTGTGGAGAACTGGTTTTCAGCACAAGCTAATTACAGAAGCACACAATTAACAGCTGATTAGCAACTTGCTGAGTCTCCCTATTACTCATTGCTTTGACATCTGGTTAGGTAGCTGTGTGAATAAGGGCTCCTAAGCATATGCCATGTATTTTCCCAAGCATGAGATGGGATCACATCTCGTGGTTGATAAGCAAGGTTGGTGTTTGCTGAATACTGATTACTTTGCAGAAGTCAGAGAAACACTCTGGACACCAACACAATGTTGTCAGAGCAACCTGACAAAATAAGGGGACGGGAGTCTTTGACCCAGGAATTACTGAGGGTATTTAATTGTGTTTAGGAGCTGTTTGTAGGTTGTGTGCTGGTGCAGGTGTTTGAAAATGGAGCCTGACGTGCAGCACCCTGTGTGCTATGTGACCTAAGGACTCACATGGCCATGGAGTATTGCAGGCAGTCCATGTCTTGCCACAGACTCTCATTAAAACAAACAAATGAAGAACTTTCAAGTTCACGCAGCTATAATGACAGATGTGAAAATGGAGTGAAAGTACATGAAATACTGCTTTTAATGACCATTTGTCTTACAGTAACACCTGGATCCTGGGTAGATGTCAAGAAGCTCCCTCTTACCAAAAGGTTTTTGCAATTCTTAAAGGAAAAAAAAATTCTTGGTTAATAATCATATAAGGTTCAGCAGGAACAATGTCTGTGCCAGCAAACTGAGAAAATACCTGGCATGCTTGCTGCACAAGTAGCTGGCTGAGCAGTCCAAAAGGCACTCAGGAAAACTTAGTCAAACAGCAGACTGTCAATATAAAAAGTCTTACATTGTTATGAAATGACTGTAGGGATCGAGACTGACCAGAGCAACTGATGGGGCCCAATAAGCCCCATGACAGCTTGTAGAACCTGGTCTTCACAAATGCTGAATGAAATCCCTCCATCCTCCTTGGGTTTAGGAGGAGCTGTGTAACCTGCAGTGCTGCTGTGGAAGCTCTAAGTGCTCTGTCAGGGACAAGGATGATTACATACACATTCCTACCCCTGCTGGAACTGGAGCATCCAGATTTACGCGACTAAGACATCTCTTTGAAGTGCCACTATGAGGAAATTGTGCCTTTCTTCTACTTGCAACCACTTCAGTATGGCTTGAATTAAATTATAACTATGTTTAATCCCTCTTGCTCACAAAACCTATAGGCTGAATTCACCCTTTGCAATTTTCAGAAAAAACAAAAGCCAAGGCATCAAGAACTACAGGCAAAATACCCCTCCGAGGTTATTTCATTGTACCTTGCAATTGTAAATGAGATGTTACTGTAGATGCTCAGAACACAGTATAAAGCTCCACATATATGAGCAACAAGCTTTTGAGGCTTTAAACTGAGACTCAAGACTCTTCTTATGATATTCAAGAACTTGTAAAAACTTTCAGTAAGAGTGTGATGTTTAATGGACAGAGATAAATGTTACTATGAATTCTTTTAGCTACAAGAACAGGCTTTCAGACTGAGAAGGTTATATTTTTCAGAGTACAGATGTCAGGATGACACCTAAAAATACAAACAAGCATAGAGAAGCAAAACAAAATATTTGGAAGGAAAATCTAAACCAGTTTGTTTCCACTCAAAAATAAATGAGAGTGTCATCACAACAGACATGAGACAATGGCTCAGACATAACAAATTATAAATATACAAAATATATGGATTTTCAGAACAACTGGATCTTGTTTCCATAAATCCTTTTGCACTGAAATGGGTACATTGAGTTTCCTGGGATCGCTCATGAGTGAAGTTATTAGTTAGAGTCTGTAAGCCTCCAGTCATGTGCAGTGACATTTGCAAACCTGCAGGACTGGAACTTCAAAAATGATAAATTGTTCTGAAGAGCAAAGGTTTCTTTTCTATGGACTGGATGAAACTTAGCAAGCATTTGATCATTTTTGTTATAAATAATAATAAGGCATATAAAGACAAGCTATAAAGACGAGAATGAGAACACGTAGATATTTCATAATCATTAGACTGGCAGCTTTTAAAGTTTTGCCTCTTCCCCTTCACAAAGGCCCATTCCCATCCTTGCACGCTCTCCTGCCAACTAGTGAACAATTTATGTGGCTCTTTTCACCTCTGTAGCACTGACAACCAGGGTGTATAGTACAAGGGCAGAGAGAAATCCTGGGGGCAGTGCTGCCAGGGCTACTGCCAGCAGGTAATGGCTACACCACAGTTACAATGAGGGAGGAGCTGCCTTGCTAATTCCAAGCATTTTCATCACTAAGCTCCTTGTGGCCTGTTCTCATCCAGACACTTCTGCCATAACCACACTCCTCACTCCATTCCTTGTCCCACAAATGCCACTGGAAGAAGGTGCTAGGCCATGCCATGCCTGGAGTGTGGCAAAGAAGGCTTGGAACTGGCAGTGCTGCCCTGCTGTGCCCTTGTGATTCCCTTGCACCATGTCCTGGGAGCTGGGGAGGCACTCAGAGACAAACAGCACTGTAGCTGTTAGTGGAGGAGCCATCCCTTCTTTAATAAAAAGCTGGCTGTGCTCTTACATATCTTAATTCTTTCCATGCATATCCTTTCTTGCCCTCACCCCCTAAATGTTGTTCAGACAGAAAACAGGAATTTGGCCTCCTGTCTGGGATTCCTGGATAGCTAGTGCCCTGAGTTGATGGGCAGTAGTGCAGATCAAATGATGGCTGTCCTGATAAGCGGCCAGCACACATCCATGGATCAACTGTCCTTCAAGTGGATAGAAATCTGAGGTGTCTGGAGCATGTCACACTTACTGTGCAGGTGCCTGTTATCTGAGCATATGCCAGGAGATGCCTGCATCCATTTTTTCTGGCTGTGTTGTTCTGAGCTGAAATTAGAGATGCTGACACAAACTTTACACAAGATAAGATAAAACAATTTTAAAATATCTGACAGAGCCCCTGTAATGTAAATCAGGAACCTATCAGGTTTCAGAGGAACTTTTCCTTTGAGCATGAAAAATTCTGGCTACCATCAAGTCTCTTGTTTTTTTTTCCTTAGGTTTTTAGCCCTGAACATGCCCAAAGGAAAAAAAAAATAGATTATATGAAGGAGTGATCTTTCCAATGACATAATTTTTACATTGCTGTTGATCCAGATGAGTCCATTACTACTTCCTGGAGGTGGAAGGGATGATACTCTTATTGGCAATGCCTCAACATAGCTTGTACACTATAGAGAATGAAACAGGCATCTTTTCAGTCTGCACTTGGGCAATTCATAGCTGGGGGAAAAGTTACTCCATTCCTACCATGAACTATGCCCTTCCCTAATCAAATGCTTCCTGACACTGTCCTCAACACTGGGGCTGGGCAGTATCTTTAGATAGCAAGTTCCACAGACTAATTATATGCTGTTGTAAAAAGAACTAGGGAAAAAAGGTCACACTTCCTTTTTTAGTTTAATTAAATATCATTTTGTTCTCCAATTATGAGAGATCCCTTTGGGCTTTTTACTTCTGTGGTTATGGACCTAGAACTGTGGGGCAGCATGGGCTGTGCTAAGATGTACTGCATGAAGAAACCCCTATTATGCACCTCCCACATTTCATAAATGTCTGTAAAGCACAACCAGGTCATTGCTTGATCTACAGCTAAGCACTGTGGAGAACAGCCTCTGCTCCAAAGGGCATATAACCTCAAAAGAAAATCGAGCAAGTAGCAGAAAACAAGGAAACATTTTGAGTGAGAAACATTCTTTCGGGTCTCAGTGTCATTTTATCATATGCTACCCTATCAGTGTCTTTGTGGGAGCTGAGTGCAATTTCTTTCATGTGGGCAGACTGATAGGGCCCTTAATGCTAATGGAGCATCACATGAGTAAAGAATGCTCCTGATGGAAGCAGAAGCTGGATCACAGCACTGACCTCTTCAGCAGCCTCTTGTGGGCAGTAAGGTCGAAGGCTTTTTGAAAGTTAAGAATCAATTATATCAGTAGACTTTCCTGTATCCACTGCTTTGCAAAAGAGATCTTTTTTTTATAAAAATGCTGACTTCAATTTCTCTTCGTAGTGTCTTAGAATTATTTGAAATTTAAAAAGACAAGGAATTTGCCAAATAGAAATAGTATTTTTCACAAAGACAAATGCTCTTTTAAAAAAAACCATGATGATGCCTAGTTTTGCTAAATTTCCCTTGGCTGTTTTAGCAATGTTTTAAATTCAATAATTTTTCTCTAGCATTGTGCAACAAAACAATTTGTTGGCATTTTAATAATGTTTTTTGATAATTATCATACTGTTTAAAATGGATTACGAATTATTGAAAATATAGGTCTACTCTGAACCCGTGCTTATTAATTAGCACACAAAATATTAATTAGCACACAAAAAAATTTCAAATAAAACATGATGCTAGATCTGCAAGTGAAAACCCATTGTATACAACCATAGTCCATGTCTGAGATCAAATCAGAGATCTGATCTGACACCATATAACACAGAGGTCTAGCTCTGTTTTACTGCAGTTTTACAGGATAAAGAAGGGTCCATTCAAGTCCTGTTCCAGAAAGCTACTGCTCACCTAAAACTTTTCTATCCCTGCAGCAATTTAACTGACATATTTACTGTTTGGTTTTCCTTGAAACAATAAGATACCAGGATATTCTCGTACCTGTCCGTCTCTTTTGAAGTACCTGACATGTAAGAAGCAAAATGTATAGGTAAGTGCTACTCCTCTTCAGTCATGGAGGCAACACCAGGACAAAAATGTTTGCAGATGAATCACATTTTCATTTAACCCATTGAACAAAGTTATGCCTTAGACACGTGTCTCCAACTGGATTACCACTGCTTGTAACATTGCACATGGTTAAATGTGCGTTCAGGAATTGTCAGTAAAGCCATCTTCACATCCCTGGTAGAAACCAGATCTTGATCTTGTAGGACTGTATTCCAGAAGTCACTGTTGAAACTGCATAGCCCAGCTGAATGCATTAAAAGCCCATGGTCCACGTTGCCATCTGTTCTGTTCACCAGCTACCTCTTGCAGAGTAGTGGGGTCTTAAATGGTCTCATTCTTTACACTATTCGCAAGTGAAAACAAGTAATTCTGTATTTCCTCCTCAGTCTGCTCCATTTGAATTCTCTAGTTGCTAGAAATGAGAAAGCTTATTAGCTTTCTTATCAGTGAATGTTTGTAAGGTCTCTCTCCCTTAATAGCACCACAGTTCTTGAAGCCTTCAGTAATATCTGACTGCTATCCCTTGTGAAGTTTGATGGAAATTGGCCACTGGGCTCAAAGGTTAGGGGGAGGATCAACTGGTGCATATAGAAAACATACAACAGAAAAGCCCATCATTATATTTAAAACATTCCATTTCAGCTTGTTTGCTTACAGAAATATCAGAAATATCACTGACAAATCGTATGCTTCTTGTCAAAAGGTATGTAGTCAAACCTGTTTGTCAGTGTTGTTAATATGGCAACAAAAAGGCTTACAGAGGTATTTTTCCTGACAGAAATCCATTATGGGAATTCCTATAGTACCACTGGGAATTAGCAATATTTCTAGTACTGAGGAGATGATACACACTTCCAGAATGAGAAAACCCATGTGAAATGACCTTTCCCTTAGTTTTCTTAAGGAATAAACTACTCTGGCTGCATGTATACAACGGAAGGGAGCACAAACAGCACAGACCCACTCTTTTTTCCTCATAAATCAAGTTTTCCAAATCATTAATTGAAATGTAAATTCTGTGATTTATAAGAAAAAGTCTTAGCAAGGACTGAAATACCGATTTTCTCAAAGTCATTTGTTCTGGAGAAAGAATGTAGGAATCTTTGTGATTGTTTCATGGTAAGGCAGAGTTTTTAAAAAGTCTTGGAGAAAACTGATGTGTCTGAGCATAGAGATTCTCAAGTTCTTCCTGGTTGTCATCCCACATACAGGTCAGCCATTTCACATGACCCCAACTATTAGTATAAATAACAGAAGAGGCTGAATTTGTTAGTTGCAACTCAGCTTGCAACTGCTGTGATTTTAATTCGTGTTACAGTGCCTGAGCTGTGCCCTGCAGAGGAACTAAAGAAATAAATGATCCAAGCTTTTGGACTGCATACTATCTTATCAGAAGAGAAATGAAAATAAACAAAAAAATAAATAAAAATAATAAAGAAACAGAGATGATATTTTACTGCTAATAACTTTGAGATTTTGATCTATTCCAACTTGATAAATGGATAGCAGCATGAACTAGAATCACAGAATGACAGAATATCCTGAATTGAAAGGGACCCACAAAGGATCATGCAGTCCAACTCCAGGCCCTATGTAGGACAGCCCAAGAATCACACCATGTGCCTGAGAGCGTTGTCCAAACGCTTCCTGAACTCTGTCAGGTTTGGTGCTGTGACCACTTTCCTGGGGAGTCTGTTCCAGTGCCCAACCACTCTGGTGATTGCTGGGCCTAAACCTGCCCTGACTGAGCTTCATGCTGTTCCCTTGGGTCCTGGCACTGCTCCCTAGAGGGAACAGATCAGTGCCTGCCCCTCTGCTTCCCCTCGTCAGGAAGCTGCTGACTGCAGTGAGGTCTCTCCCCAGTCTCTACAGACTGAACAAGCCAGGTGACCTCAGCCACTCCTGTATGAATTCCCCTCTAGACCAGTCACCATCTTCATGGCCCCCCTTTGGATACTCTCTAATAGCTTAATCATACACCTATCTGCTGTGCCTAACTTAGTTAAGAGTCTAGAAATGCAGGATGCTCTGAATCTTCCCATGCGTAGTCTAATGGCTGTACAAGAAGGCCCAACTCTCAAATTAAGTACCTGTTTTAGACATTTCAAGAGTCAGAGGGTGATCCCTCAGTCTTTCACAACATTTTAATGCATGAATTCCTTTATTAAATAAAAAAGTTTTGGCATTCTAAAAGATTTGCCACAACTTTTTTCTCTGAACTACAGAGATGTCACAGATGATACAAATATACAAAAAGATTACTGTGGATGTGTCAAGGTATGTCAAGCCAGGCAAGTATTAAGAATAATGACATAATTTCTTGCATGTTAAAATATCAAATGGTCTCTTGGTGTGATATGATACTTCACAATGTGTATTCATAAGATGTTTATGCCCCTGTGGGAGGGGGTTGGAATGATCTTTAAGGTGCCTTCCAACCCAAATCATTCAATGATTCTATGGGTCTATGATTTACTAAAACATAAATTATTGCTGAACCATTTTTACAAGGTTTTAAGTTTTAGTCCTAAAACAAGATCGTTGCAAGTGTCATTCTGCCCCCCGAGGGCCCGTGCACAGCGCAGGGATGTGCTCGCAGAGCTGGCACAACACATAGCTTCTAAAATGACATCACAGAAGGGATTTTACTTTTCTCAGGTTGTAACTCAGGAAATTTCTTGGTCATCCCAAGTCTGAAAATTTGTAGAGCAGCTAAAGTGTGCGCTATAGAAATACTGTGTGTGTATATAGACCACCAAGTTGTCAAGCAATAAAATTGCAACCATCCTGAATGAAAGTTCTGTGTACTATCTGCCTTGATTTTTGCACAGTAATCCTTCCAAGGGCTCATGATCTGCTAGCTGATCCATTTTGGTGCATTGCCTTATGTACAAATATTTGCCTAGTGTTTGGAAGTTCTAGTTTATTCTTGGAAATTCCCAAGAATTCCAAGCAACATGCTCTGGTGGTGACAGCATGTTCAGAATTTCAAGGGCAAAGAATTGTTCTTATATAACAAGGGAGGCAACTGGGAAACTGGTATGAGCATGTCAAGTATTGCAGCTGAAGATGCTGTCAAGTACCAGTTGCCCACATTTACACCTTGATAAGCCATCTCAAAGCCAACAGGTGCTGGAGGAACACAGAGGTCTCATGCGCCACCTCAGACACGAGCTTTGCAAAGAGGTGGTTGTAGAAGAAACTAATTAAAAGTCAATAAACATAAAAATTAAGACTGTTTCCTCTGCCTTTGCAAATTCTCACATTAGCTGTTGTCTGCATCCGGGTTTTATTTAAAAGGGAGAAGTAGGTCCTGGGGGCTAATTATATTCCTTCAGGCTCTTCTTTTTATCTTTCCCTTCAGAAGCTGGAGTTCCTTATGGTCCTCTCTTCATTAACAAACTTCTCCATGCCTCACTCCAGCTTAATGAAAGGTTTGATGCTTTGTCATTAAAGGGATGCTATCTACTGGAAAAATCAAACCTGTCTGAAACTCTTGTGCCTTCTGTAGTTACATACAGTGTTTGAAGACAGAAGGAAATAGGAAATATTATTTGTTCATTCAAGAGACAATTTGGGGTTTTATAAGCTTTTTTTGTTGTTGTGTTATCAAGTTAATGAGGCCAACTTTTGTTATCGAGTTCTCTAGCAGAAGTCTCATGCACTGAACTTTTCCCTTATTCATTGCCATTTTATCTGTCAACCTTGAAGGTTATCCTTTAAAGTATTTTATTTCCAGCAACTGAAAAATCCTGTTGATGATTAAAACTTTACAGTGCTAACCTGGAAATTCAGAAACTTATTTTATGGTTTTAGACACAGTTCTTGAGCAACATAAGATGTCCATATTGAGACAACTGTTATTTAATATCTCTATTAATGACATAAACAAAGGAATTGAGTGCACTGTCACCAAACTTGCAGATGACACTAAGCTGAGTGGTGCCAGGATGCCATCCAGAGGGACATGGACAAGCTCATGAAGTGTGCCCATGGAAATCTAATGAGGTTTAATAAGAACAAGGTGTTGCACCTGGGTCAGGGCAACCCCAGTCTCAACACCGGGGATGACCTGATCGAGAACAGCCCTGGGGAGAAGGACTTAGGTGGATGAGAGGCTGGACATGAGCCAACTGTCTGTGTTCACAGCCCTGAAAACCAAACATATCCTCAGCTGCATCCAAAGCAGGGCAAGGGAGGGGATTCTGCTCCTCTGCTCTGCTCTGCTCTGCTGAGACCCCACCTGGGATGCTGCATCCAGCTCTGGGGTCCCCAGCACAAGAAGGACACAGACCTGTTGGAGCGAGTGCAGAGGAGGCCACCAAGACAACGAGATGGATGGAGCACCTCTCCTACAAGGAATGGGTGGGAGAATTGGGGTTATTCAGCATGGAAAAGAGAAAGCTTTGGGGTGACCTACTTGCGACCTTCCAGTACCTGAAGGGAGCCCACAAGAAAGAAGTAGACGGTCTTTATACAAGGGCATGTAGTGCCAGGACAAAGTGAAATGGATTCAAATTGAAAAAGAGTAGGTTTAGATTAGTAATTAGGAAATGCTTCTTTACTGTGAGGGTGGTGAGGCCCTGGCACAGGCTGCCCAGAGAAGCTGTGGACGCCCCATCCCTGGCAGTGCTCGAGGCCAGGTTGGCTGGGGCCCTGAGCAACCTGGTTGAGTGGAAGATGTCTCTGCCCATGGCAGGGGATTGGGAGCAGATGATCTTTAAGGTCCCTTCCGACCCCAAACATTCTGTGATTTTGTCATTCTGTGTGATCCAATGGCCTCCATTCTGATTATAAACAGCATTTCCTGACCTCACAAGGATATGTGCGATAAATACACTGAGGCGTTCCCACGCAGTGGTGACAGAGGCAAGACACACAAGCAACAACAAAGCTTTAATTCCGCTACTAAGAACCATTTCGGCAGCCGAGACCTTGTTGTGAATGAACACACGGACCCGAGCAGCCGCGGAACACCCACCCCTCGTACCGCGGCCTCCGCCCACGGCCGCACTGGCGGCGCCACAGCAGAGCCCC
>VZRZ01002712.1:0-26554 GCA_013398175.1 Climacteris rufus | reverse complement strand
GGGACACGGCACGGACAGGGACAGGGACAAGTACAGGGGCACGGACACACGCACATGATACCGAGAGCACGGTGACAACCTCCAACACAGAGTGTGACACCCGGAGCGTGTGACACGCTCAGACACAGTGTGACACTGTGAGTGTGTGGCACAGAGTGTGTCACTGTGTGACACTGTGGGCATGTGGCACAGTGTCACATAGAATGTGACACAGAGTGACACTGTGGACGGTGCTGCATCCAGCTGTCACCAGCGGTGTCCCCCAGGGATCAGTGCTGGGGCCAGTCCTGTTTAACATCTTTATTGATGATTTGGACGAGGGGATTGAGTCTGCTCTCAGTAAGTTTGCAGATGACCCCAACTTGGGGGCTTGTGTCGATCTGCTGGAGGATGGGAGGGCTCTGCAGAGGGACCTGGAGAGGCTCGACAGATGGGCCAGGTCTAACAATACGAAGTTTAACGAGTCCAAGTGCCGAGTTCTGCACTTTGGACGTAACAACTCCTTCCAGTGTTACAGGCTGGGGGCAGAGTGGTTGGACAGTGGCCAGGCAGAGAGGGACCTGGGCGTGCTGGTTGATGGTTGATTGAACATGAGCCAGCAGTGTGCCCAGGTGGCCAAGCAGGCCAAAGGCATCCTGGCCTGGATCAGGAATGGTGTGGCCAGCAGGACCAGGGCAGTCAATCTTCTCCTGCACTCAGCACTGGTGAGGCCACACCTTGAGTGCTGTGTCCAGCTCTGGGCCCCTCAGTTTAGGAAGGACATTGAGACATTGAATGCGTCCAGAGGAGGCAACAAGGCTGTGAAGGGCTTGGAACACAAGCCCTGTGAGGATCAGCTGAGGGAGCTGGGGTTGTTTAGCCTGGAGAAAAGGAGGTTCAGGGGACACCTCATCAACCTCTACAACTCCCTGACAGGAGGGTGCAGCCAGGTGGGGGTCAGTCTCTTCTCCCAGGGAACCACTGACAGAACGAGAGGACACAGTCTCAAGCTGGGCCAGGGGAAGTTTAGGTTAGGTTTAGGTTTAGGAAGTTTAGGTTATACGGGAAAAATGAGAGAGTGGTTGGGCACTGGAATTGTCTGCCCAGGGAGGCAGTGAAGTCATCGTCCCTTGATGTATTTAAAAAAAGATTGGACGTGGCACTCAGTGCAGTGGTTTAGTTGATGAGGGGGTGTTAGGCTCTAGGCTGGACTTGGAGATCTCAAAGGTCTCTTCCAGCCTGGTTTATTCTGTGATTCTGTAAGTGTGTGACCCTGAGAGTGTGACATAGAGTGTGACCCTGAGAGTGTGACATAGAGTGTGACCCTGAGTGTGTGACAGAGTATGACACTGTGAGTGTGTGACACAGTCAGACACAGAGTGTGCAACGGAGTGTGTGACCCTGAGAGTGACACTGAGTGTGTGACAATGTGATACTGAGAGTGTGTGACTGTGACACTGTGTGACATAGTGTGACACTGTGAGCATGTGACATAGCATGTGACAGTGTGTGACACTGAAAGTGTGTGAAATCCTTAGACACAGCAAGTAAAACTGAGTGTGACAGTGTAACGCTGAGTGTGTGGCACACTCAGACGCTGAGTGTGACACACTCAGACACACCATGTAACACTGTGTGTGTCACACTCAGACTGTAACAGTGTGAGACACCCTCAGGCACAGCCTGTACCACTGTTTGTGTGTGTGTGACACCCCAGTCACAGTGTGTAACCCTGTGTGTGTGTGTGACACCCCCAATCTCAGCAAAGAGCCCCCAGCCCTGTGTGTGACACCCTCAGTCACAGCCAGCAGCCTTGTCTGCTGTGACACCCCTCAGACACTGCCCCTGGTTCCACGAGTGACCTGGGTGTGTGACACCCCCAAATCCCACCCTGCTGCCCCATGGCCGTGCTGCTGGCCCAGAACCTGGTGTGGGTGACACACCCTGGCACGCTGAAGCACAACCCAGAGTGTGTCACAACACCCCAAGGAACAACAGGCAGGCGAGACCCCCTGACGCACACCCTGCAGTCCAGTGTGTGCGTGATGGGCACCCCTGAACACAAACCACAGCTTGGAGTGTTTGTGGCTCCTGGAACCACCCTCTGTGGTGTGGCCAGCAAGACAAGACATGGACTGTGTCCCCATGTGGGTGACAGATGCTCCTAAACCCCATCTTGTGCCCTTGTGTGTGTGTGTGTGTGAGGGACCACATCCTATAGCCCCACAGGGGGTGGGGGGTTGTGTGTGATACCCCCAAAACTCTTCTGATGTCATGTCTGATGTACCTGATATACCAGATAGCCCTGAAACTCATCCTGCTGCCTTGTGGGGGTGCCTGACACCCCAACACTCATCCTGATGCCAAGAGGGGGTACCTGACACCCCAGCACTCATCCTGCTGCCTTGTGGGGGTGCCTGACACCCCAACACTCATCCTGATGCCAAAGGGGGGTACCTGACACCCTAACACTCATCCTGATGCCTTGTGGGGGTACCTGACACCCCAACACTCATCCTGCTGCCAAAGGGGGTACCTGACACCTCCAGCACTCATCCTGCTGCCTTGTGGGGGTGCCTGACACCCCAGCACTCATCCTGCTGCCTTGTGGGGGTACCTGACACCCCAGCACTCATCCTGATGCCTTGTGGGGGNGGGGTACCTGACACCTCCAGCACTCATCCTGCTGCCTTGTGGGGGTGCCTGACACCCCAGCACTCATCCTGCTGCCTTGTGGGGGTACCTGACACCCCAGCACTCATCCTGATGCCTTGTGGGGGTGCCTGACATCCCAGCACTCATCCTGATGCCTTGTGGGGGTGCCTGACACCCCAAAACTCATCCTGATGCCTTGTGGGGGTACCCGACACCCCAAAACTCATCCTGATGCCTTGTGGGGGTACCCGACACCCCAACACTCATCCTGGTGCCAAGGGGGGTACCTGACACCCCAACACTCATCCTGATGCCTTGTGGGGGTACCTGACACCCCAAAACTCATCCTGATGCCTTGTGGGGGTACCTGACACCCCAGCACTCATCCTGCTGTCACTTTGCACATAAACAGAGGTTCAACAACCTGCAGTCACCCTTGTGTGAGAGAAACCCCACTCCTCTGAGTTCTAGCTGTGCTCCCCAAAACTGGAGTTCACCTGTGCTTGTTTGTGTGTGTGTGAAAGAGAAAGTGACTTCCACCCCCAATCCACAGCTCGTAATCAGCAGGAGGGCTGTTGCAATGCGTTTCTGTGTGATAAAACACCTGGCAGCCCGTGGCAGGAAAAGGATGAGGGAGGGTGGCCGGGATTGACACCTGTGTGGGACAACACACACCCTACAGCCGGTGAGGGGCAGCCATGCATCATCTCCAGGGTGCCAGCTCCCCCCCAGGAGCCTTTCCCGTGGGCTGAGGGTGCTGTGGGAAGGAGAGGCTCCCAGAAACACACCCTGGCTTACTGGGGTGGGGTCACCTGTTTATGAGACACCCCCTCCTCCTTTTCGCAACCTGCCCGGGAGGGAGGATGCAGTGAGAGGGAAGAGTGATAGTGCAGGCTCAGGGACACCTGGATGGGCAGGGAGCTGATCCCTGTGCCTCTGACACCTCTGTGGGTACAAATGACCCCTCTGTGTGTGCAACACCCCCTCTGTGTGTGCAGTGTCCCCCCCAGTTACTCACACACATCACACCCGGGTCAGGGTGCTGGTCTGTGACCATGAACCTCTCCTCCTGTCCCTGTTCCCTGGGAGCAGAGCCCGACCCCTCTGTCTGCTCCCTCCTGCCAGGGAGTTGTGCAGAGCCAAAGTCCCCCCTGAGCCTCCTTTGCTCCAGGCTGAGCCCCCTAAATATCTGTGTGTGTCATTGTCCTTCTGGATTTTCAGCAAACCCCCTCTCACAGCCCCACTGTCAGCTGTGGGGGAGAAAAAAACCAAAGTACAGAGCATGTGTTCCCTATTTCCCCCTTCTCCTACACATTCTGCTTGTCTCCATCCCACAGTCTGCAGCGACAAGGGGACTTCTGTGCATTGCAGGGTGCTGCACGTCCAAAAATAGGCTGGTGCTCCACCTCCTACGTTTGCTTTCAGCTGGGGAATCCTGCTAATGGAGTGTGTTAAAACCCAGAGAGAGGCCAGATTGAGTTCAGGCTGGAAGGGGAGGTGAAGCTTTTAAAAATGTTCACTGCTGGCGTGGTGTTTCCCTGAGTCATTAAAATCCTGCTGGAATGCTGCACATGGGTCCTTGGATGCATCAGCAGCGCTTTTCAATCCTAAAAGCCCCAAGAACGTTGTGAATTCAACCACAGGGGCTCTGGGCATGCTTGTTCCACCTTTTCAAATGGAGAAAGGGAGGGAAAAGATGGAACATAAACAAGGAATGAGCAAGAAACCAGGGGAGGAGGCTGTGCCAGGGTGTTTGGCCCCATTGTTTTAGCAACAGGGACATGATCTGTTTGTTTAACTTATCTTTGGCATTTCTAATGAGCTGCACAAGGTAACCCCACACTGAAGCCTTGTCCCAGATTTTTCTCCACGGTGGGGAAGAAAAAGGCAATGTTAGTTACGTCGTAGATTAAACTTTTAGACACAGATTGTAGGATTCTCACTTTTTATCCCCATTTCCATCAATGCCAGTGGGATTTCACCACCTTTTCTCCTTCACAAGTGTTTCACCCTTCATGCCATCCTACTCAAATTCTCCCTCCTTTCCCCCCTTGCCTGAGATCAAGGGAAGATTTTCCAAATGGACAATGGGCACTCCAAAGGTTCTGTACCTATTTAATATATTCTTTCAGGTCACAGAATGGTTTGGGTTGGAAAGAACCTTAAAGCTCATCTCTTTCCAGCCCCTGCCATGGGCAGGGACACCTTCCACTCTCCCAGGTTGCTCCAAGCCCCTTGGACAATAAAACTGATTTATTAAAGGCCAAATGAAGGGAATTCCAGAGCCTGAAGCCTGGGGCTCCTCCTGAAGGAGTCCCAGTGGCTTTCACTTTGATTTTGTGAGGTCTTTGCAGGGTTGGGCTGGTATGAATGAAATTGAGAGCCCAGACTTCTCTCATCTGAGCTCAAAAATTGACAATTTCTCTGTTTTTATTGTTGGCTGCTCTGAGCTCACAGATGTGGAGAAGCCTGAAAGTTTCTGGCGTGACATAGAAGTCAAGATCCATCATCACAGAGTTACATGAAATGAAAAATAAGACCAAAAGTATAAACTTCATTTACCATCAGAGAAGCAAAAATTTTCCTTAGAGTGGAATAAATGTGGAAGTTTTAAAACCAAGTTACCTTTATTTTGAAAAGTGATTTATAGAGCACTGTGAATTTCCATACAGGTCCCTCCCAACTCAGGATATTCTAGCCAATGACTAAGAGTGGTGATCCTTCTATCATTACATATTTTTATCTATTTATTTCTTTATATTTATAGTTTGTATTTATAGTTTGTATTTGTATTTGGTATTTATAGTTTGTATTTGTATTTGTGTTTCTATTTCTATTTCTATTTCTATTTCTATTTCTATTTCTATTTCTATTTCTATTTCTATTTCTATTTCTATTTCTATTTCTATTTCTATTTCTATTTCTATTTCTATTTCTATTTCTATTTCTATTTCTATTTCTATCCATGTTTCCTTTCTGCAGAGTTAATACAGTTGGGAATTTCCTGGGAAAGAGGGAAGGAGGTACCATGAGGAGCTCCCAAGGACCTCTCTTTGTCTGAGAGGAAAAGTAGTGAGCATGTTACTGAAAGAATAATGCACTACAAATCTCCTCTGAATATCCACCAGTTTCTAATGTTACTTAAAAAAAACAAAAGGTGTATACAAGAAATGGACTCCTCCCTGGAGGGATTTCAAAGCCACGTGTACGTGGCACTTGGGGATCTGGGCCAGTGCTGGGGGAACAGTTGCACCTGATGATCCCAGGGGACTTTTCCAATCTTAATAACTCCATGATTCTGAACTCATTTCACCTTGTTCTTCTAATTTTCCTCATCCCAACACTTTGTTTACAAATGAACTACTCCCATCAGTGCAATTTTAAGCACTGAAGCTATTTACAGTTTGGAATCTCTCTCGTGATGTGATCATCTTTGATTTTCCTGCAGTTCCTACATAAAGCACAATGAACAGCACAAGTGCAAGTGCTTGCAGGAGTCCATTAGAAACAGCCTTTATTCATTGATGAATTCTTTATTTCAAAGCCATTTTAAGATCTTTCCATTAGGTATTTTTACACCATTTGTTATGCACTCACATTGATTTTGTGTATTTTTTTCCTCAGGTCAGGATATTGCACAGCACTGAGCCAACACCATTCCTGATAACAACAGTGCTTGTGATTTTATTTAAGAACAAGGTGGAAGTTTGTCCTGTGACAGGAACCATTTGCCGTGAAAAGTGCTGATTGCTGTTCCTTACATCCCCACTCCCATCTCCTCCTTGCCTGGTACAAACCACTCCACCATACCAGGGTCAGGAGCGGTGTTGGACGAGCCAGCCTGAATCTTTGTGGACTTACCTTAGTCATGCTCTTCAAATATTGACACAATGCTGTTTTTCTTCTTAGAAAGGGTCTCCTGGGCTGTTTATAAACTCTCACCTTCCCACCTTGTGTGAGAACAGCCATCTGAAGAGCCAGCTCTGCAAATGATGACACACATGTCCTCTAGACTCGCTGGTTTTAAAATGTTGGTTGTGCTTTTGATGTTCTTTTTTAAGTTGCTTGGGTAGGAAGCGTTTCATCATCATTATGTAACGTGGAAATGGCATTCAACTTTGTCCCAAAAACAGGCAGGAAATATTTATCGAACACTTCTGCTTTTTGTTTTTTGTTTTTTGGTTTTTTTTTTCAGTTTCACAGCTATCCAAATATATTTGGATACACAGAAAATATTGGTAATTGGACTCTGCTGAAATATTGTTCGTCAAATTCAGCAGGGTTCCAAAAAATCTTTGCATACAACATGAACATTTCTGCACAGGGAACACTAACTGTGTGGCTGGTTTAGAAGGGATATTGGTCAACTGGTTTAAAAATCCCCTTTGTGAGTGTTTTCCCTGCTGTCAGACATGTGAGGCTTGTCTGTTTGTTTATGTTTTTCTTTTCCTTGAACACCAGCACTATTGGCACAGTTCTTATGCCAAGGTCAAAGTGCCTTTCACTAGATCTGAAGTGTTCTTCCAAAGCCACAGATCCACATTCCTTCACCCCTGCTGCAAGCAGCAGCGGCAGAATATCACTTTTGCTCTAAAAGACAAGGATTAGGGGGCAAGGAGAGGGTCATTCCTGGGATATCAGACACTGGATCTCTCAATGCAGCATTGTTAAGTTGTACAGGCTTTTTCTCCCTTCTTTCCCCATCCATTGTTCCAGGGCAAACAAAGGAAGAAAGCAATGATCCCTGACAGAAATATTTACCCTTCCAGGCTTTGATCTGGTGAAATCCTGGTGTTGAGTTCACCTTTGTGCAGGTGATACTCATGGAAAGCCAGGCACAGACAGATTCCTGGCAAAGCAGAGGCTGAACTGGAGCCCTGCTGCTGGTGTGGGCTCAGCCACCACTCCAGCTTCTCCTTAGCTCATTCTGGATCTCCAGGGTTATGGATTTTGTCCTTGGAGTAGTCGATGAGAACAGGGCAACCTGTTCAACATGGCAAAGTTGATGGGATAAAAGAAGAGTTTCTGACTGTGAGCCTGGAAAATAATATTGTCGGAGAGATGTGGGACATGAATTATTGATCCCTCTTTTTCTAAAAAAAAAAAAAAAAAAAGCATCAAATGTGGGGGCTGCACTCAGTTTCTATCCAAGACCCTTCAGCATTCTTCTGGAGAGTGTGAAGGAGAAGTTAGTTGCAGGGTAGGCTGGTGGTTACACCACCTCTCCCATAAATGTGGCTGCATCCAGAGGCACCTCCTGCCCCATCAGAGTCACAGAATCCCAGAACGGGCCAGCTTGGAAGGGACCACTGGAGGTCACCTGGTCCAAGCCCCTGCTCAAGCAGGGTCCCCCAGAACCTCTTGGGGTTGTGTCCAGGTGGCTCTTGGATATCTCCAGTGAGGGAGACTCCACACCCTTCCTGGGCAATCTGTTCTAGTGCTTGGTCACTGCACAATACAATTCTTCCTCATATTCAGGTGGAATGGTCTGTGGAAAATTTCTGTGGGATTTTCTGCCCGTTGCCTCTTGTCCTGTTGTTCAGCACCAATGAGGAGAGCCTGGTCCAGCTCTGATCCCCTCCTTCAGATATTTAAAATGCTTCAAACCCAGGTACTTCTCTCCTCCTCAAAGGGAACTGACATGGCCCATCTCCAAGGATGCCAACAGCTGCCCTGTGAACACACTGTCCCTTAAGTGATGCCAGCTCATTCCTAAGGCATGTCCCTTCCTTCCAAACTGCTCTTCCAACAGAGCTTTGCCATGTGTCCCTTGGCTCTGGGACTGGGGCAGTTGCCAGTGTTAGAGGGGTTGCTATCACTGATGTATTTTCCTTGCTGGAGATGGTGAATAGGTGGATGAAAATAATGGAGAAAAGGTGGTTCTGGTGTTTACAATGAGTTAAAACAGGATGCAGAAATTCCTTGAAGTTTCACATTCTTCAGGTCTTTCATTTAGCCAAAGGCCTTAAAATATAGTCCGAGGGTAAACTTATTTTTCGTGCTTTGTTTTTGTTTTCATTTTCGTTTTTTGTTTTTGTTTTTGTTTTGGTATTGGTATTGGTATTATTTCCAGAAGAGATATTGAGAGTGTGGGCACACAGGGGGAAATAATTGGTTTTGTAGGTCCAAGAACAACAAATGATGTTGACCCAGATACTTTTTAGGGACAAAGGGAGAGGTGTTGTGTAACTTTCTGGTCAGTGTTGCTGGTGGACTTAATGGGATGAAGGCTGGAAACAAGGACTCTGTATTCTCACTGTGCCAACCACTAAACCAGGAGACAAAGCACTGAGACCCTCCAGGGGAAACATCCCAGAACTCTGGGAAAATGGGAAGCTGGCTCCTTTCTGTGGATGCTGAAGGAAAGAGTAAGAGGTCACTGTCTCTCCCACACACGTTGCTGTCGGGCATCTGAAAGGACACAACACACACAGCAAGAGCTGGAAGCACCACAAAGACAAATAACCCCCACTTTATTCTGCACAAAACCCTCTGTCTGAGGAGTGGCTGAAAAGCCAAGAACAAGACGTGGCTACAAGTTGTGAAAAACTCCTGCACAAAGAGATTAAAAAGGAACAAACTGAAATTACTCCCTCGTCCCTTGGGAGAGGGTTGGAATACACAGGGCCAGGGTGAGGAGGGTTTTGTAGGGCTGTGGGGCTGTGCCAGAGTTCACAGCTGAGGATTGTGAGAGTGGGGTCAGATGAGGAAAAAATGACATTTTAATGCCCTCAAGGCCAGAGTCACAAGGCCTGGAGGTTACACACCAATGTTTTGTCTCATAGTGCCACCCTAAAGCAGTGCTGGAGTTGCAGGGCCCTGGGAACACTTGGCCCTAGAAGTGGCTTTGAGGTCACTGTCAGTGTGATCATGTGTGAAATCCTGGCTTTACTGTAAGAATTGCCATTGATTCCAGCAGGGTTAAAAATTCACCCACTCTCTGGGGTTCATTTCCCCTCCCAGACATTTGTTATTGTCAATTGATCCCAATCCACTGGATGTATTTCTGGCTCAAACCTGAGATGACTGCCATGCACAATGGATCATAAGAGATATTAAATGTATCACCCAGCCCTCGTGGTACACGCTGTTCTAGGAAAGCATGGCAGCAATGCTCATCATCCCATCCTTGATGGAAGCACTGAGGGACACACTCAACTCCCAGCATGGGAGCAGCACTGGAAACACTCACGTAAAACCAGATATGACTGAAATACCTGACTGAAATAGTGCCTGGTTGAGAAGACCTTTAAGCCTGAACGGATCTGCAGAGATGAAGACCTGGTGAGGTGTCACCTGATAGCAGGTGAGTGACCTTGGATCATCTGACACTGTCACGCTGCCCCGAGGGAATGGCCTCGTGCCTCGTGTTTTAGGAGGCAAAGTGGGACCTTTGCTGCCTGTGGCTGCAGTGTGTCACTGTGCAGGAGGGTTGTGCAGCCAAAGTCACCATGCTGTCATCTGTCCTGAGCTGTTGGACAGTCAGGGGGTGGCTGGAACCACATTCCAGCTGTAAATACACCACATTTCCCTCACTACGTGGAAGCGCTTCCATCAAAAGCCCCCAACTCCTACAGGACGCTCCAGTTTTCCTCTTTGCTGGATATTGCAGCTGCTTTCTTCTGCCTCTGGTGCCAGATTTATCCACTTCTCCACTGTTAAAAGGCCCCCTTTTTATGTCATGGCTGGAAGATGGATTGAGCTGTAGTTTTGAGAGGGACTGAAGGCCAACTGTTCCTTCAGCCAGGCCAGTGGGACAGGCAGGAGATCTCCTTTCTACTTATAGAAGCTCTATTTTAACAAATAGTAAAGATCCTGGCAAGGAAAGTCAGGAGAGCTAAGCTCTTTCCAGCTAAACTTATTTAACTTCCACATTTTCCAAGATCCTACGGGTTGAACTGAGGCAGTGTGTGCTCATATGGTACAGAGGGATCAAAAAGAAAACAAAAAAGAAAAAAAGAGAGAACAAGCATCTGATGTGGAAAATCTTTCTGTGGTAGAAAATCTGACTCTGGTAGGAAACCTGATTGTAGTGGAAAACTTCCAAGGACTCGGATTATGGAAAAGGCCACTTGAGGAGATTTTCTCCCTGTTTCTTTGCAGAAGTACAGGACCTTCAACCACGAAACATTGCTTTCCATCAATTTACATTCACTTCCATCCATGTACAGTTCCCAGATTTCCCATTTATACAATGAATAGTGACATCTGGGAGTATTTCCAACACCTCCTGTCTGAGTGCCAGGGATGGGGACACGAGTGGCTGCTCAGGGCACTCAGCTCCTTCTGGTTCTGACCCTTGGATCTGTCCCTGGGCTGACATAAATGCACTAACCAAAACCTTTCAGAGTATTTTCCTTTCTTCACCAGGTTGAATCACACCGCTTTCCAGAGTATTCCAAAGGCTTCCTAAGGAAAGGTTGGTTGGATATTTAAGTCCAGGCCATGGCAGCTCTCTCATGCCAGGAGCAATGTGTGAGCTAGAAACTTACAGTCAGGTACCTCATGTTTGTACAGCAGGCTGGAATGGGTGGATCTGCAAACCAGTGCTGACTTTAATGATCATTCCCCTGTTCCCCACAGGGCTGCTGGCTCTGGAAAACAGGCACCTGCCCTCTCAGATTGGCTCAGAACAGGCAGGGAATTTCGGGTGGGTGAGGGAGGAGCACGCGTTTGGTGTCACTCTTGCTGCGTCTGATTTCACGCCCTGATCTGAGCTCTTGTTTGTGCCACAGGACTTTATCACTTGGTTGCTCCCTGGGATTTGTGTTTTGTGAGGGAGGTTCTGGTAACACAGTCCCACATCCAGAGCTGGTGACAGCACTGCCAGTGAGCAGCAGGAGCAATGACAGGTTTAGTGAAGTGAACATCCTTATCCAGGCCGTGGTGTCCTGTGCCTCACTCTGTTTTTACACAGATTTTAAGTCAGCAGTTCCTGATGGGGCGAGAATAAAACCAGAGCCACGTTCCGTGTTCTCTCCCCTCCTGGCCTGAGTGGACATCCAGGATCACAGATTGTGGATCGGGATGTTAAAGCACAACCAGACCAAGTGGAAATGCTGCAGTTAGACCTCTCTGGGCAGAGAAAACCCAAGCATAGGGTCTCTCTGTCCATCATTTTGCGTTCAGCTCCTCAAGAAAATGGAGAGAAGATTGGACCTTCTACAGCCTCTTACCTGAGACAGACCCCAGTAAATGTCACCCAGCAAAAGGTTCTGTCCTTTCTTCTGCCTTTTCTATGACCTGAACTTGGCTCAAAATGAGAGGCACAACTTCCCCTCGTGCTCCAAGAGAGCTCCTTCCCTCCTGACCTGCAGTGCTGTGTCCAGCTCTGGGGTCCCCAGCGCAGGAAGAACACAGAGCTGTGGGAGCAGGTCCACCAAGGAGGACCAAAGGGATGGAGCAGCTCTCCTACAAGGAAAGGCTGACAGAACTGGGATTGTTCAGCCTGGACAAGGCTCTGGGGTGACCTTGGAGCCCCTTCCAAGGCCTAAAGGGGCTCCTGCAGAGCTAGAGAGGGACTTTGGACAAGGGATGGAGTGACAGGACACAGGGAATGGCTTCCCACTGCCAGAGGGCAGGGTTAGAGTGGATATTGGGAAGAATTTTCTTCCTGTGAGAAGGGTTGAGGTGAGGCCCTGGCACAGGTTGCCCAGAGAAGCTGTGGCTGTCCCATCCCTGGAAGTGTCCAAGGCCAGGTTGGACGGGGCTTGGAGCAACCTGGGATAGGGGAAGGTGTCCCTGCCCATGGCAGGGAGTGGGAGTGGATGAGTTTTAAAGTCCCTTCCAGCCCAAACCATTCTCAAATCCTATGACAGCTACTAGTCCTGTAAGGTTTTTTTTAGTTCTCCATCAATTCCATATGCTTTCCTTCCCTCCTTTCTCAAGGCCTAGGCAAAGCCAGCCAAGAATCCACATTTTGCAACTGTTCTAACTTTTGTAACTGTTTTGGATGCTGGAAAAGCAATACCCAAGGAAAGAGGCCAAAACTAGCAGAAATGTGTCAGATTTCAGGGCTGCTGATAAGATGGGGAAAGTATCTGCCAAATAATAAATGACAGTTAAAATCAAGCACTGATTTCTATTTTTATTCATTTTTTTTCTCTCTACCTTGCTGTCACCATTTTTCTTCTTAATTTATTTTTTATTTTTTGTAGAAAGAAAGGAAGAGCCTAGTGCAAGTACTGCCTGGGGAAAGGCAGGGATCTGGGCTTTTTTTCCATAGATCAGTTACACAAGGAAACAGAGACACTGCAAACACATTATCCCTCCTCCTTTATTGGTCACTTAATGGGAAACACTGGTGCAAAAGGCCTTTGACAAGTAACTTTCCTTCATTTTCTTTGTCTGTTCAAGCTCATTTATTCCATCAAAACGCTTCCCCCACATCTCCGCAGCTCCTGGTTTTGGGGGTGGCCTCACCCTCTGACATGAAGCTCATCCCCTCCGTGGGGTCAGTCCATCTGCTCAGCTTGAGAACGTTTTTCTGACAGAGAAGCTCCTTGTTATCACCTGTGCCTGTCAGAAATCAGTCGATAGCGCTCGAGTGGAAAGATCATTTGACTCGAGGTGAACTCATTAGTGAGCTTCTCTGAGGGTTTGATTCAGTCAGGGAAGCAGGAGCCTCTCCAGGAGCTTCTCTGTGCTCTTGCTTTATTTATTTTACTCAGCTGTTGGTACCTGGGGCACCTCTGGCAGCTGCCCTGCTCACCTTGAAGAGAGAATCAGAGAATCACAGAACCACAGAATGGTTTGGGTTTGAAGGGACCTTAAAAACCATCTCATTCCAACCCCTGCCATGGGCAGGGACACCTTCCACTATCCCAGGTTGCTCCAAAACCTGTCCAACCTGGCCTGAAACACTTCCAGGGATGGGAAGATGACATGGGGTCTTTTCTCTCTCCTTCATCCAAGCTTGGTGTGGGTTTTCCTCCACCCTCACTACAAAACTCAGAGCTGGCCCTTTGCAGCCATCACCCATCCAGTGCCCTGGAGGAACGAAACTGGTGGGGGAAGGATTGCCCCACAAGTACCCAGCCCTCTCCCTGCCTCCACTCCTGCTCCTGGAGATGAGACAAGGGAGCCCAGGAGGAAGGAGGGCTCCCCTGGGAGCTGGCAGGCACCAAGCTGGGCCTTGGAACCAGGCACCAGCAGGACAGGGAAATGCACAGAGCAAACACAGCCACCATGAAAACAACGCCCTTGATGCTGCAGAGCAGCACAGATCACCAAAACCATCTCCACACAGCCCCCTCCTCCTTAACCCCACAGCAACCCAGCACAGCTGCATTAGTGTGTCAGAAAGATGTCTCAAGGCAGTAAATATTGGAAATTCAACTTCTTCCTGGGTTGATTTCAGCCTGGATTAACTGTTCTTGAAGATCTGAAATGGCTTTTATGTGCCAATTTGATTTGCACAGATGATGTTTATTTATTTCAGATCATTCTTTCCCCCGTTTTGGCAACAACACAGCTGGTGATCCAGAAATACCTGGTCAAATTATAGCATATCTAGAATGTTCAGAACGCTCTAATAGCTTTTAATAAATATAATTATAGATGATTTAAAGGCCTTAACCAAGACAGAGGATCACTGGCCCGGGTGTGGTACCCAAGTGCAACTATGTTTGCACCCCAAAATGTGCAAACTCTAAGGAGAAACTAAAAAATCAAGAAAAAAGAAGTGTTTAAACATGTTGGCAGGGAGTAAAGTGAAACACTGAATGATCAAATGGTTTGTGGGAGGGCACATGGGGCTCTGGCAGAGTCTGGATATGAATCCAGATCAGAAGGTATCCCCAAGCCAAATAACAGCTGTTCCCTCTCTCACATCTGTCTTCAGGGCCCCTCTTAAAAAGGATTAGGGAAAAACCACCATGATGAAAACAGCACTACAAGAAAGGGCTGAGGGAAAGGGCTCGTGTTTCCTGCAGCCCCGCTCCTGCCCATCCTTCTCCCTTCCTGGCAGGAGGAGAACATTCATGCTGGGGAGAGAGAAGATTGATGCACAGAGCTTCCAACCAGCTCAGGCTGGAAGTTTGGTTGGTTTTGGTTGGAACTGTGTCCATGCTCCACAGAAAGCAAGTTGAGACATGTGTCAGTACAGCTGAGCTGGCTGCACTTCCATGTTAGATAAATACTGATTGATAAAAAGCTGCCAACTGTTTAAATAACTGCCTTAGGAATATTTTTTGGTTTGGTTTGAATTTTTTTTTGTATTGGAATTCACTAGTTTTTCTGCAGCAAGACCATCCCAAGCATTTGGAACCCATCTGCAGTGACTGCACATCCAACATCGTCCAGAAGGATGTGATGGAGGGATCAGAGATTTAAACTTCATGCCCCCTGTGGCTCCTTACAAGACTCATTAAAAGCAGGCTTTTCAAACCCATCCTGTGATGATGAGACACTGCTTCTTTCCCATCCAATCTCCACATTTTCATTTCCAGATTTGCCCTTTAGCAGAAAGAACTGCTCATGGAAAGACAAGTCCCGCATCACTGTTGGGAAAATGCTGATATTTTCATGCCATGCAGCTTCTGTGAAATACCATCAGGAAATACTGGAGCCCTTAGAAATCCATACAGAAAGTGTAGTAGTAGGACTAATTATAAAGAACTGTCACTTATCTGGGTATCACACACAAAATCTGTGCTTTTTAGATGTGCCTTTTGTCTCTGCAGGAGTCCGACTCTTCAAATGAAAGAAAAGAAATACATAAGAAATTATAACCCTTATTTTTGTGGAGTGTTTTCTTCCTAAAATAATCCATGGCCTAAAGACATCATGTACACCATAGAATAATGAGAAATACAAAGCAAGAATTGCACCTGAATCCTTGCTCTTCAAAGAGCATGTAGCTTAATTTCAGTGCAAAACACTGGAATTTCTTGAAGGTCAATGAAAACAGATAGAAATTATTTTATTAGGCAACACTAATTAGATCGAGGCTGGTCTAATCAAAGATGTGAGGAGTTGGTTTGGCAGCACAGAGCCCGTTAATCCAAGTGCCACAGACGCTGATTCCTTCATATGGCATGAGCCAAGCCCTGCAGGCTGCCAAGAGCTCCCTCTGAAATTCATGGGAACTGGGAGTGTGTGGCACCTGGCAAGACCCAGCTTGCTGTAAAACCTCTTTGGAAAAGACGGGGTTTGCATGCCAGGGCCTGGTGTAGTAAACTGGCTGTGGCCTGGGCCAGCACGAGCCACGGGATCATGGTGTGGGGAAGCTCGTAAAGCAGGGTGGGGAGTCTGCAGCCCGAGCATTTCCAGGCTGGAATTTCATTCATACAGCCCCAATCACATGGCTCACTCTTCCATGGTTTTACAATAAAATCTTGGGTCATGTGTCAGTAAAGTGTATTTTGCCTGGAGAAAGGAAGAGATTCCCCACTACTGGTGCTGAAAAAACATCAGCTCCATTGCACAACCCTGCTGGGAAACAGGCAGAGCTCCCAGCAACTACTGAGCTAGTGCCTGGACTTGGCATTGACTTGGAGAGCGCTGCAAGAGGACTGAACTTGGTTAAACCTTCACACCCAGTCCAGACAGAGACTGGAAAAAGGCAGATTTTCACTCTGCCACCTCTAAGTACCAACTTTGTAAGCTTCAAAGTCAAGGTGAGCAAAGCCAAACATGCTGATGAGATCTGCACCCACATATCCCCCCTGTGCTGGCACTGCTGAGGCACCTCCAGTCCTGGGCCCAGTTCTGGGCTCCTTGTGACAGGAAGGACATTGAGGGGCTGGAGTGAGTCCAGAGAAGGGAATGGAGCTGGGGAAGGGGCTGGAGCACCAGGAGTGGCTGAGGAAGCTGGGGGGGCTCAGCCTGGAGCAAAGGAGGCTCAGGGGGAACCTTCTGGCTCTGCACAACTCCTGACAGGAGAGGGCAGCCAGGTGGAGGTCAGGCTTTGCTCCCAGGGAACAAAGGACAGGACAAGAAGAAAAGGCCCTCAGATTGCACCAGGGGAGGTTTAGATTGGATATGAGACAAAATTTCTGCATGG
This sequence comes from Climacteris rufus, assembly GCA_013398175.1. Taxonomy (NCBI): domain Eukaryota; kingdom Metazoa; phylum Chordata; class Aves; order Passeriformes; family Climacteridae; genus Climacteris; species Climacteris rufus. The sequence goes on along the minus strand of VZRZ01002712.1, from coordinate 9,915 downwards.
AAATGGTTGTCCCTGCCACAACTGCTCAGGCAGTGGTGGAGTCCCCATCCCTGGAGGGATTTCAAAGCCCTGTGGATGTGGCACTTTCGGACAGGGGTCAGTGGTGGCCTTGGCAGTGCTGGGGGAATGGTTGGACTCAATGATCTCAGAGAGCTTTTCCAAACCTAATGATTCCATGATTCTATCTTTCAAGAGGTTTCTCACAGCTCACCAGCCCCTCAGCTCTACAGGAGGGTAGCTCAGAAATTGCTGGAGCTGTGGTGGTGGCTGGGAATCACTAGGACAGGATGAGTTCTCACGGCCAAGACCAACGGCAGAACAAAAAAACCCAAAGGGCAGAAACACCTTGTGGAATCTCTTCCCTGATATTTTGTGTTTTGAAACTCATCCTTTCAGGTATTTTCCTGAAGCCAGACTCACTGGCATTGTCATGAGGGTTTTTTCAGCTGTTCCTGCAGCAAACCTTGCTTACCTGGCAGCTGACCTCCTTTCTCACTGGTGATTCTTATCCCTGAGTTGAGCAAAGCACATGAAATATGCTTTCATCTGCTTGGGAAGCAGGTAAGAAGGATAAGAAGAGATAAGAAGGAACTGGTTGGCCAGTGTGAGATGCAAAGGAGATTACAGGAACTTTGCATCAGTCTGCACAAACAGAGGTGGCTGATGGAGTCATGATCAGGGCTCACCCCAGAATATTTGGTGTATGTTTTGTTTATACACAAAATACCAAAATCAAATCAACAAATCATCTCACCTACTCAGCCCCCATGAGCTGGACAATGAAATTTTCTAGAACCAGAGAATGTCCTGACTGGGAAGGGTCACACAAGGATCATTGAGTCCAACTCCTGGACCTACACAGGCACCCCAAGTGTCACACCCTGTGCCTGAAAGTGTTGTCCAAATACTCCTGGAGCTCTGGCAGCCTTGGGGCCATGGCCATTCCCTGGGGAGTCTGTTCAGTGCTCAACCACCCTCTAAGTGAAGAAATTTGACCTAATTCTGAAGACATGTAACCCAGTCCAGCTCTCCAGGGCATTAGAAGCCAGTTTAAGTGACCTCTCCTCTCCTTACACATTTACTGCCCTATTTCAGTCACTAGGTCCCATGAATTTTATTGTTTTCAGATCTCAGTTTTACAGGGGAAAATGTTTAGATTTTATTGTTATCATATGCTTTGAAGGTTTGACCCAAAATCTACTCTAAATGAGAAAAGTGTCTAAAAAGAAAGTGGCCTTTTCTGATCTGAGGACCTTGCACAACAAACCATGAACATTTTGTAACAACTGCTGGCCCAGGGGTCCTGCCAGGACATGATCCTGGCTTGGCTTTTGGGAAGAAATCCTTCTCTGTGAGGGAGGTGAGGCCCTGGCACAGGGTGCCCAGAGAAGCTGTGGCTGCCCCATCCCTGGAAGTGTCCAAGGCCAGGTTGGACAGAGCTTGGAGCAACCTGGGATAGTGGAAGGTGTCCCTGCCCATAGCAGGGGATGGAATGAGATGGGTTTTAAAGGTGCCTTCCAATCCAAGCCATTCTGTGATTCTATGACAGGGGATCAGGACATTGTGTGGTGTTTACCCACACCAGGTAATACCTGGACCAGAGCAGCTTTGGGAATGTGCCTTCCTTTATGCCCAGAGCAGCTGCAGGTCCTACTGATACTCTGAATCACACTGAACAAGGATGGAAAAAACCCCTTGGTCCTGCTGCAAACCCAGCCAAACTCCTGTCATCTTCCCCAGAGCCAGGATGTCACCCTGGGACTCTCTGTACCACAAGCTGGTCTGTGCAGATGCACCTCTGATGTTGTTCAAAGCTTTGTGGTTTTCCTGGGGCTGCAGATGGCTCTGGGATCTGCTGCTGGAGCAGGGCTGGAGCAAGTGCTCAGAGGAAGGAGCCAACAAACAGTGACACCAGCTCAGAAGGGTTGCTGTGGCTGCCCACTGACTTTGCAGACCCTACATCCTTCTGGAGCCTCCCTCCTGGGAGGGTGGGAAAGAGGGGATCCACCAAGAACCAAGGGAAGACAGCAGCAACATTCAAACTTGAGAGTATTGCTGAACACTGCTTGAAATTCCCCAGAGATTTGAAGGACGATGATGGATGTGAAACACTCCCCCACCTCTCTTGGGGTCCACCTTTTTCAAATGTCACTGTTTTCCACACGATGGAAAATAAAGTGTCATCTCTAATGTGTGGTGAAAAGGTCAAACCCACTGCAATTTGGGAATATAATGCTTCCGACCAGGGCTTTCCTGGGGAAAACATTTCCCAGAAATTTTTGGAGTTACCATCCTGGAAAAGTACTGCTTGAGCCATGAACGGTGGTAATGAGAGGAGAAAAAAAATAGGTACGATGTCTGGTATGGCCACGAGATGGCAGCTGGAGCCTGGGAAGTTCTTTGCAGACACAGTAGCTCCTATGGAAAACAGAGTCATTTGCCAACCCCGGCCACATTTGGGAATATGCACCTGCACCGCGTTGGCTTTGAACGTTTTGCGTGTGTGCTCTGAGCTCTGGAATATCTGATTACCCCTTTCATTTCCCTGCTCCTCTGAGCCTTCCTCGATTAGTCAGTATCAAATAAATGGTTTTAAGCAACGTAATCCCTGTTGATAGGAAAACAGCAGCACATCTGGTCTAACACCACTGTTAGGATCCAGTCTGCTCCAACACCTAATTCAACAGGGATCCAGAGCCAAGGCTCTGCCCACCCCATGCCACTAACACTCCTGTCTGCCATTTCTTCTGGAGCTGGGCTTTAAATGGCTGATCATGTGTGTTGTTCATCAATGATTGTGCTTCATTCCAGAGCAGACCACATTTCAGCAGCAGTTTAAGCAGGCCCTTGGATGCCCTTCATCTCTGCAATGCAGTTCTGCTGGACTCGGGCTCTGCAGAGCTCTGGCACATGGAGATGCCCCCCAAAAAGCTTTGGGAGAGGATTCACAAGCAGTTAAACACCCTTCAATGAAGGCAGTGTGAGGCCTGAGGTTTCTCAGCTTTATTAAGGTCCTCACATGGACCAGAGAAATGTGAACTGGGAAGTGGTGCTTTAGGTCAGAAATTAATTATCCTGGAAGAAGGAAGGAATGATCATCTGCATAGATGGATTTTAAGACCGTGGAAGAAGCACATGTGGTAGTCAAGGTAGTAATTTGGAAATCCTGCTGTGAAGCCATTTGGTTTGGAGCCAGCCTACGTGAGAAGTGTCAATGCACTTGGCTGCTTTCCGCAGAAGTGACAGCTTGGTGCACTCCATCCCCACCTTTCCCAGCTGTTCTGCATATGCCAATGCTGCACGGGAATTCTGCCCTTTGCATAATGGAAAATAAGCTAAAATTTCCATACTTCTGTCTGTGGGAGATCCTCACATGGTGTTCAGCCATCGCTGCCCATCTTCACTCCCTTCCAGCTCTGTAATTCCCTGTTGAGCTGTTCTTTTCCTGGGGAGTTGATAATCACAACACAAGCTGAGCAATTTCTCAGCAGAGCCAGGTAACAGCACCTGCCACTTCAGAACCACCTTAAAGAAAAAAGGAAAATGGTATTCACTCTGTAATTCCTGTTACTGTGCTGGTTGACAACTGGAGCTAGAGGAAGATGGAATGACTCACCCACATCCCAAGCTGGGGATGGGACAGATCCACCTTGTAAAACCTGGTACCTCCCAAGATGACCACATTGCTCATATCTCCTGCTGAAAGAAAACACCCCTATTCCTCTTCCACCTTGCTTTCACATGCCATGAGGAGATATTTCCTAGGAACTGTCGTGTTTCTTGCAGCAGCAGGAGGGATTTCTTGGCAACTGGGAGGTGGTAGGACGGAGTTGCAGTGAGAATGCTGAGCAGAACAAGGAGGAAATTGTTATGGGCTCTGGAAAAAGGTGGAGAAACATCACAATGATTTCTGTGCTTCTTGAACAATTTGGTTTGTGGGATGGGAGCTGTCACTGCTCTGGATGAATTTTAGTGAGCTTTCCTCTTTCCGAAGGGTGTAAGCTGATTTTATAGGGCAGGGGAACACAGCCAGATCAGAGCTGTTCACTTCTCTTTTCCCTGACCTATCATGAGTTATTTACAAAGGTTTAGACCAAGTTAGAGCAAAGATGAGTTTCAGAGCCTGCAGGTTTGTATTTTGCAGCTGCTTTTCTGAGGCCTGATCCAAGGACCAGCAACATCACCAGGCACCTTTCCTCTGACATCAGGGGGCATTAGGATGGGATTTATGCATTTGGGAGAGGTTTTCTAATAATTTCTTTAAACACTGGAGAGAGCAACAGTGACTCAAGTCAGGCTGAGGGTTCAAGATTAGAGCTGAGCAAGAGTGCCAACACTTGTGGGATAGTGTGTTATTCGGAAATGGGCCGCTAACCTTGGGAAAGGTACAGTCCTCATAAGGAAGGGACAACTCCCACGCCATTCTCCCTTCATCTTCACAGCTTTTGTACCTCCATGACATTCCCTTGTCCCTGGGGCTCTGTGGGCTCTCAGGAGCCAGATCATAGAATCATGGAATGGTATGATTTGAAATGGACCTTAAAGACCATCTCATTCCAATCCCCTGCCATGGGTGGGGACTCCTTCCACTATCCCAGGTTGCTCCAACCTGGTCTTGGACATTTCCAGGGATGGGGCAGCCACAGCTTCTCGGGGCAACCTGTGCCAGGGCCTCAACCTCTAACAGGGATGAATTTCTTACCAATCAGGCTGTAGGCTGATGGATTCACACTGTTCCTGTCCCACTGCTTTCTGAGCATTTTCCATAACCATCAGGTTAACTGCCCACGGATGCAGGCAAACATCAGCTTCTGGAGATGATTCACCTGTGCAATGGGATGCACTGGGTCAGTGTGTCTGGATGTGAAACTGGTTCTGCAGCCAGGAGATGGGATACCAGTTGATGTCCCATGCAGAAGAAAGAGGGAATTAAAAAACAGGAGGGTTTTCTTATAGATCACATCAGGGATTGTAAACTGCAGAAGTTGAAAGCCAGGAGATAGGTAAAAAATCATAGAATTATTTAAGTTTGACCATTGAGTCCCACAGTTCCCCCAGCACTGCCAAGGCCACCACTAACCCATGTGCCCAAGTGCCACATCTACAAGAAGGTGAAAAGATGGATTGAGAAAAGTTAACCCACATCATCTCCTGTTCATTGCAGAGAGCAGTGTCTCCCTGCAGCAGAGCTGTTGGCAGGTTCCAGTGGTGTCACTGGGAATACCCAGCTTGCTGTGGGAATGGGCCTTTGCTCTGCTAAAATATACAGACCTTTTGACATTTTGGGGTCTCCCTCAGCAGCTCCTAAGCCCCCCTCCCCTGCTCAGTACGAGGCAGACGTGTTCCATGACAGCAGTGCCTGTACGTGTGAGCTCACTGGTGCACAGAAAGCTCCCAGCACAGCAAAACTGCTCCAGTTCTGCTCCCCCAGGGCAGATGCAGTGAGAGGATCAGTGGGAAGAGCTGTGGGCTGTAATGTCCCAATTATACCCTCTTCCAGAGAAGATCCAGTGTGAAATTACTGGAGTTCTTCACGGAAGCACGGTTGGAACTAGGTGATCTTTAACGTCCCTTCCAACCCAAACCATTCTATGTTTCTTTTTGTTTTCCTGTCCTGGTAGCATGGATTTGCCAGACCAGGGGACAAAAACTAGGAAGAGCTCCTGGTTTTAAGATCAGGAGTATGCAAAGAGCAGCTCCTTCATGCAACCTGCTCTCTTGATGCTGTTGAGACAACTGAGATCTCTTCAGACATGAGCATCTGTCTCTTGTTGGGATGCTGCTTCTGCAGCCTGGCTCAGGGAAGCACTTGCACAACTTGCCAGCCCATCCCTTGGCCTGGTGCATGGAACTTTGGCTGCCATGGATCCTGTCTGACCAGGGGCGGGCTCACAGCTGTGCCCCAGTTGTGTGGAGAAATCAGGATGATAAAAAGAGCTGAAAACTGGGACACCCCTGAGGGTTTGTTTCCGTAGTCATCCCCAGCCATAAACACGAGGGCTGTGATTTCTAAATCACATCCTCCAGATTTCTTTCTGTTCTCATTGCACTCTTTCAGTTTTGCAGTGCCCTTTTACAAATTCCTGTGCACGGCACGGGATGAGCTTGTAGATCCAGGGCCTGCAGTGAGCACAGTTATGTCAACCAAAGGAAGAGGCTGCTGAAAGCAAGAGGAGTAAAAGGCTAGGCTGGATGGGGCTTGGAACAACCTGGGCTAGTGGAAGGTGTCCTTTTTACTTAGCATGAGATAAACTTTAAGGTCCCTTGCAATGCAAACCATTCTGTGAAACAGAGCCATTCCCACCCTCAGGAAACCAGACCAGGCAATTTCTTCTCTGAAGATGTGCCCATTTATGCTACTTCCTTATTTCTTCCCATCAGCAATAAATAGAAAGATAAATCAGTATTTTCTCTGCAATGTTTTCTCTGCAGTGCCCATGGCCAGAGTGAGGTTCTCAGAGTGAAACTGTCACCATTGTGACGGTCCTTCGCCCTTCGGAGGGCAGTGCACTCCTGCCATCTCATGGACATCTCATGAACAGGGAGGAATTCCTCAACAGGAAGAGGAGATTATGATGAATTTTTCTTCAAATCTATTTCAACAGTTGAGAATTCAGCTAAGTATTAAATAGATTAATTTTTTTTTTTGCCTTTTTGCAGGCTTTTGATTATGCAGTTTTCATAATGAACTCAGTGTGGTTGTTTCCGATTTGGCCCCGTAGCATCTGGCAGGGAGCCTCTGTCTGAATGTGAGACTTGCTGCATCCAGATTTGATTCCTTTTCCTTGGCACAGCTTTCCCTCCTGCTGATGGAAGCTTTAAAGAAAAAAAATAAAATACCATGACATCTGAAACACTGCCAAAAAACATCAACATGCTTTCTGGCTGCCATCTATTGTGCAACACAAACCTCTTAAGATTTAATATTTCTAAAACTGTGGTGCACCTGTTTGCAAGAAAAACTACCTTGTCACATGATGGCATGTTTTGCCAAATCACTTAAAAAAATATATTTATTAGCTTTAGAGTGTAGGTTCCCTCCCTTTCTTCCCTCTTTTTCCTTCTCCACCCCAAGATTTCTCCATGCAAAAATCCTTCCTCCAAGAATTGCTATCTGCTATCTGTAATTATATGATGCATTTCCCACCCTCTGGTTTTGACAGATCCTTGTCTTCTATCGATGGTGAGAGCTGCAATGACTGAGTGCATTTGTCTGTAAAAAACTGGTGCCTGCTATACCCAAGCACCAGATAAACCCCAGGCCCAACTGGGAGCTTGCCAGTGCCTGCAAGGTCAGGTTGGTTCAACCAGCTCTTCACTACCCATCACTGGACTGAAGAGGGCTCTGCTGTCTGGCCAAACCTTTCTGTCTGCCACAAAATAAAGTTTCTTCTTCACCTGAGTTTTTTTCAGTTGTTTTTCAAGGTAGATTTCAGTTCCACAGCTGCTTTGCTGGGGTGGGAATCTGAGACAGAGCTGGATGTCGCAGGTGGGCTCAGGTGGGCCAGGAGAGCTTGGAGTGAAGAAATCTCCTGAGAAACAAGTGGCATCACTTCATTTTGCTCCCACCTGGTAGATCAAAGTATTGTTCAGCGATAACGTCTCGCAAGTCGCCTTCCAGGTGTCACAGAGATAAGGTGCTTTGCTCAGGTTACACTTGCCTGTTTCTGGTCTTGCTGTCACTAGAGTGAGCACAAACAGTGCGCTTGGTTCAGGGATTTTTCTTGAAAGGCCTTCTCCTAGTTTTCAGAAGGGTGGCAGCATGGTCTCACTTCGACCTTCCTTTGTCCAATTGTTTTTCTGTTCTTCAGGGAACAGAAGGTCTGGGTGCAAATTGGCTTAATTTTGGATCAGAACCAATTCTGGTTGAGTTCAAGAAGAACTTACATGATCAAGATTCTGGAAGAGTACATTTTATTGAAAGGACAGCAAAGCTGGTTTTCTTCTTGTTCATGGCCTTCTTGTTCCTTTGCCTCAACTTTGCTGCCTAATTCTTAATTTCCATCCTATACCTCCACATTTACAACCTGTCTAGGTAGTTACTATTTAGCCCTCTCACCCCTTTTTCATAACTCCTCCTCAAAGCCTCTGATTCGTGTCTCCAGGCCTCTGCTCAAGCTCTCCTGGCCTCTGCTCTCTACCTCATGGCTTCTCTTCCGTAGATACTCCATAGTCTCAAGAGCAGGAGCAGCACTTCGGCAGCAGCCCCGAAGGGCCATGGTTGCAAGGCAGCCCAGAGCAGGGCTCCCCAGGCCCTGGCACTCTGCTCCAGGGTGCCCTGCTCCAGGACCTGCTGCAGCCAAGTTACCTCCTGCTCCAGGTAGTCCAAGTGCTGCTGCATGTGCTGCTATTTGTGCTCATCCAAACCATCACCCACCAGCTGAAGGGTGAGGATCAGCACAAACAAGGCAAGGAATTTTACAACCGCCATGGTTGGCAGGAGGAGGGAAAGAAGGGGGCTTCAGTGGGGCTGTGAAGGGAGCTTGTGGTGGGGGAAGTGAGGGCCGGAGGTGCAGGGATGTGAGGGCAGGAAGCAGAGGGCCCCAGCCACGTGGCAGGCAGCAAGGCCTGTCCCAGTGCCCCAGCAGCAGCCCCGTGCCCTGCCCAAGGCACTGTAAGGAATTTCCAAGCACTAGCACCTGAGGAGCTTTGCTGGTGGCTCTGGTTCAAACCTGGGTTTGGACTGTTCCCTTTTCCATGGCGTCTCCAAGACGATTCCTCTGGAGTTGTGCACAGCTCTGGGGATGACCAGATTTTCCACCTGCCCCAAGGCAGGGCACATTGGGGGGCCTCAGTTCCAGCAGCAGAGAAGGCAGAGGCCACCAGAGCATCAGTTGTGCTGCCAAATGCTCTTGGCTCTGCAGCAGAACTGCGCAGCCTCAGCCTCTGCCCGCCCTGCTGACCAAGGGATGCGCTGAGGACACTCATGGACACAGCCTTGGTTCAGACATCACCTTTATTGCAACTTTGCACTGACTGCAGCTCCCAGAGGAAACACACTCTCCCAGGAAGGGAGGGCAGTCAGTGTCATTTTGAAATAACGATAATGTACTTTAAATATTTAAAATAATAAATAAGAATTCTAATATATCTCATATTAACAATTCTTTTATTTACTGTTACATATTACATATACTTAGTAAAATAATTAATTTTATTTTAATAATGAAGATTATATAACATTAATTGGTTATGCTGAAAGTATACTACATTTCAGCTGTAGTGAATGAATATAATTCCTATTGTTGTAATAGTAATTGTTGTAATAGTATTGTTTTGTATTATTACGATTACTGCTATATTGTACCAGTATTGTAATAGTACACATGTTACTAGTGTAATAGCACTAGTGTACTAGTGTAATGTAATACTAATGTAATACTAATATAATTTAATGTAATAATAACACTACTGTAATGTAATAAAAAGAATGTAGTATATCTTGTACTAGGATTGTAATACTATTGTAATAGTACTAGTGTAGAATAAAGTAATTTAAATATTGTACAATATTCTGAAATGAAGTGATTTTTAAGGAAAAGAATTTAAATATTAAAAGTACGTGAAAACTGTATAACTATTTACATCTATGTGCCTCCATCTGGCACAACCCTCCTTCAAATGCCTCCATGCTTCAGTGGTGGCCATCCTGCTGCATGGAGAAGTGGTAAGAGACACACGTTACATACACAGTTAATGGATACAATCAATAAACACAGGGTTGGGATTTTGCAGTGAGCCTCTGGCACAGCGGAGATCTCAGGCCATGTTGTGCTCGGCAGGAAGTGGAGCTCTGTGGGCTGGCTGCTCACAAAGGTGTCTGAGTTGCCTTGCCCAGCCCAAAGAGCATCTCCACTTTTCTTTTCCCAGATCCCGGCCCCAGGGCAGAGCTGTTCCCTCCCTGGGCACAGCTCC